>CM067371.1:78512899-78553481 GCA_034401795.1 Chaetoderma sp. LZ-2023a | reverse complement strand
ACGACACGACGATGTTAGAAAGGGATGGGGGAGGGATTGGGGGAAGGAGGGAGCTGGGAGATGGATGTAAGGAAAGGCGGGGGGGGGGGAGAGTGGGAAGGGAGAGAGGGGGGGGAGAAATGAAGGCAGGAGAGTGTTTGGGACGGAAGGAAGCAAGGACGGGGATGTGAGGGAATGAGGGGGGTAGAAATGTCTGGATGTACGGTTGGGGGAGAGGGAAGAAGAGGAAGGGAGAGAGAGAGAGAGAGAGGGGGGTGGGGAGAGGATGAAGGGAAGGAAGCGGGAAGGGAAGAAGGGACGAGAGGGTGAGGAAGGGAGGAAATGAGGGAGGGAGGGGAGACGGCGAGAGAGAGGAAGGGGAAAATAATGTGAGACGGGGGAGAGGAAGGGATGGTGAGAGATGTAGAGAAAAAGGCAGCAGGGGATGGATGGAGGGAGTGAGGAACGGAAGGCAGGGAGAGAGGGACGGAAGGCATGGGGAGATGACAGAAGATGGAAGGAAGGAATGAAGGAATGAAGGGAGGAAGGAAGGAAGGAAGAAAGAAAGAAAGAAAGAAAGAAAGAAAGGAAGGAAGGAAGGAAGGAAGGAAGGGATGGATTAGGGAGGAATTAGGGAGAGAGGGAGTAGAGGGAGCAGAGAGATACAGGGAAGGAAAAATAAAGGGAGGTAGGGAGGGGGCTGAGAGAGACAGAAGGAATGAGAGGGTGGGAATTGGGGATGGAGAAAGGGAGGAAAGAAGGGAGTGGGACGGAAGGGCGGGATGAAGGTTAGGTAGACAAGGGATTGATGGAGGCAGTGTGGTAGGGAGTGAGGGAGTAGGTGAGGGAGGTGGAGAGGGAGGGTGGGAGGGATGAAGGGATGCAGGAGAGAAGTAAAGGGAGGGGGAGAGGTATTGAGGGAGGGATTGTGGCAGCAGGGAATAGAGGACAAGGGAGGGAGGGAGGAGATGGGAGGAGAGAGAGGAAGGTACGAGAGTTGGTGCGTGATTGGGGAGGGGACTGGGGGAAGGAGGGAACATGAGGGATGGAGAGAGGGATGGTCGGTGGCAGGGAGGAATTGGATGAAGGAGGGAATGTATGCAGGAGGCAGAGAGAGAGAGAGAGAGAGAGAGAGAGAGAGAGAAAGAGAGAGAGAGAGAGAGGGAGAGAGAGAGAGAGAGAGAGAGAGAGGAGTGGGGACATAAGGGGAGAGCAGGAGACTGGAACTAGGGAAGGGAAGGATGGAAAGAATATAGGGGTGGGGTTGGTGTTAGGAGGAAGAAGGGGGAAGATGACGGGAGGGTGGGCGAGTATGAGGGAGGAGAGGAGGGAGTGAAGGATGGGGAGGGAGGAAAGGAGAACGATTAGAGCGAAAAAGCGAGGCGAATGGAGAGAAGGAAAAAGGATGGGATGCCATAACTGAGGGAGAAGGGTGAGGTTAGTAGGGGGAGGAAGGGAAGGAAGGAAGTGATGTAGATATGAAAGAAGGAAGTAAGGAAGGAGAGGGGAAAGAAGTGAGGCATTGGGAGCGAGGGAGGGGAGAGATGTAGGTAGGAAGGGAGAGGAGAGACGGAGGGAGGGACGCAGGAATGGAGAGAAGGTTGGGAGGAAGGAAGGGGATGGAGGGAGGGAGGATGGAGAGACACAGCATTTGGAGCGATGGATGGAGGGATGCTGGGGTGGATGTTTGGATGGAAGGTGAAAGAAAGGCAGGAAGGAGGCAAGGGAGGAAGGGATGGAGAAAGGAAGGGATGTATGGTGTTGGAGAGAGGAACGGATGGAGGTGAGGTGAAGGGAGGGGGAAAGGAATGAAGGAGATAGGGCAGAAGGGTGCAGGGCGGGGTTGGGAGGGAGGGAAGGAAGGAAGGAAGGAAGGAGGGGAGAGATGTATGGAGGGAGGGAGTGATATGTGGAGGGAGGAAAGAAGAGAAGGAAGGGATACAAAGATGGGGGAAGACAGAAGGAATGAATGGAGGGAGGCAGAGATTGGGGAGGAATGGGGATGAGGGAGATGTTGGGAGTGACAGAGAGATAGAGGCGAGGGGAGGGAACGAGTAGAGAAGGAAGGAAGAAGAAAGGAATACTGGGAGGTAGGGAAAAGGAGCAAGCAAGGTAGCGAGAGATATAGCGAAAGGGTGGGATGGGAGTGATGTATGGATGCAGGGAGGGGAAATGGAGGGAGGGAAGGGGCGAAGGAATGAGTTAGAGGTGAGGGAAGGATCTAGGGAGGGAAAGAGATGAAGGGGGGAAGGGCGGAGGAAGATGAGAAGGAATGAGAGAGTGTGGGTGGTAAAAGAAAAGAAGGTAGGGGAGAGACGGAAAGAACGGATGAGTGGGTAGGTAGGCGAGGGATTGAGAGAGGGTGGAAGGGATTGGGAGGGAGGGGTGGAGATGAGTGGGGATTGAGGTGCGAGGGTGGAAGGGATGAAGGGGAGAAAGAATGTGAGAGGGGGAGAGGAAGGGATGGTGAGAGATGTAGAGAAAAAGGCAGCAGGGGATGGATGGAGGGAGTGAGGAACGGAAGGCAGGGAGAGAGGGACGGAAGGCATGGGGAGATGACAGAAGATGAAAGGAAGGAATGAAGGAATGAAGGAATGAAGGGAGGAAGGAAGAAAGAAAGAAAGGAAGGAAGGAAGGAAGGAAGGAAGTGATGGATTAGGGAGGAATTAGGGAGAGAGGGAGTAGAGGGAGCAGAGAGATACATGGAAGGAAAAATAAAGGGAGGTAGGGAGGGAGCTGAGAGAGACAGAAGGAATGAGAGGGTGGGAATTGGGGATGGAGAAAGGGAGGAAAGAAGGGAGTGGGACGGAAGGGCGGGATGAAGGTTAGGTAGACAGGGATTGATGGAGGCAGTGTGGTAGGGAGTGAGGGAGTAGGTGAGGGAGGTGGAGAGGGAGCGTGGGAGGGATGAAGGGATGCAGGAGAGAAGTAAAGGGAGGGGAGAGGTAATGAGGGAGGGATTGTGGCAGCAGGGAATAGAGGACAAGGGAGGGAGGGAGGAGATGGGAGGAGAGAGAGGAAGGTACGAGAGTTGGTGCGTGATTGGGGAGGGGACTGGGGGAAGGAGGGAACATGAGGGATGGAGGGAGGGATGGTCGGTGGCAGGGAGGAATTGGAGGAAGGAGGGAATGTATGCAGGAGGCAGAGAGAGAGAGAGAGAGAGAGAGAGAGAGAGAGAGAGAAAGAGAGAGAGAGAGAGAGGGAGAGAGAGAGAGAGAGAGAGGAGTGGGGGACATAAGGGGAGAGCAGGAGACTGGAACTAGGGAAGGGAAGGATGGAAAGAATATAGGGGTGGGGTTGGTGTTAGGAGGAAGAAGGGGGAAGATGACGGGAGGGTGGGCGAGTATGAGGGAGGAGAGGAGGGAGTGAAGGATGGGGAGGGAGGAAAGGAGAACGATTAGAGCGAAAAAAGCGAGGCGAATGGAGAGAAGGAAAAAGGATGGGATGCCATAACTGAGGGAGAAGGGTGAGGTTAGTAGGGGGAGGAAGGGAAGGAAGGAAGTGATGTAGATATGAAAGAAGGAAGGAAGGAAGGAGAAGGGAAAGAAGTGAGGCATTGGGAGCGAAGGAGGGGAGAGATGTAGGTAGGAAGGGAGAGGAGAGACGGAGGGAGGGACGCAGGAATGGAGAGAAGGTAGGGAGGAAGGAAGGGGATGGAGGGAGGGAGGATGGAGAGACACAGCATTTGGAGCGATGGATGGAGGGATGCTGGGGTGGATGTTTGGATGGAAGGTGAAAGAAAGGCAGGAAGGAGGCAAGGGAGGAAGGGATGGAGAAAGGAAGGGATGTATGGTGTTGGAGAGAGGAACGGATGGAGGTGAGGTGAAGGGAGGGGGAAAGGAATGAAGGAGATAGGGCAGAAGGGTGCAGGGCGGGGTTGGTAGGGAGGGAAGGAAGGAAGGAAGGAAGGAGGGGAGAGATGTATGGAGGGAGGGAGTGATATGTGGAGGGAGGAAGGAAGAGAAGGAAGGGATACAAAGATGAGGGAAGACAGAAGGAATGAATGGAGAGAGGCAGAGATTGGGGAGGAATGGGGATGAGGGAGATGTTGGGAGTGACAGAGAGATAGAGGCGAGGGGAGGGAACGAGTAGAGAAGGAAGGAAGAAGAAAGGAATACTGGGAGGTAGGGAAAAGGAGCAAGCAAGGTAGCGAGAGATATAGCGAAAGGGTGGGATGGGAGTGATGTATGGATGCAGGGAGGGGAAATGGAGGGAGGGAAGGGGCGAAGGAATGAGTTAGAGGTGAGGGAAGGATCTAGGGAGGGAGAGAGATGAAGGGGGGAAGGGCGGAGGAAGATGAGAAGGAATGAGAGAGTGTGGGTGGTAAAAGAAAAGAAGGTAGGGGAGAGACGGAAAGAACGGATTAGTGGGTAGGTAGGCGAGGGATTGAGAGAGGGTGGAAGGGATTGGGAGGGAGGGGTGGAGATGAGTGGGGATTGAGGTGCGAGGGTGGAAGGGATGAAGGGGAGAAAGAAGGGAGTGAAGAGAGGTTATTGATGGAAGGATGGTGGAGGCGAAGGTAGGAGAAGGGAGAGGGAGCGGACGGAGGGAGTGAGGAAGGAGAAGGGAGAGTGGAAGGTACGAGATTTGGCGAGGGATTGGGGAGGGAGAAATGGAGAAAGGAAGGGAGGAAGGAAAAAAAGGAGGATATGCAGGGGAGGGAGGGTGGGGGCGGGGAGAAAGAAGGGCAGAAATGGAGGGAGAGATGGGGTTTGGGGGTGGTGAGGCAGCAATGCAAGACAAGGCACGATAAGCTAGGGATGGGTAGGGAGAAACTGAAGGAGGGGCGGTAGGAAAGGATGGAGGGAGAGCGAATGGAGCGAGGGGTGGGGCGGGTGGTGGATGGAAGCGTAGATAGAGGAGCGGGAAGAAAAGAGTGGAAGATGGAATGAAGGGAGGAGGGTGGTGGTGGTAGTGGTGGGGTGGGGGGGGGGGGGTAGGGAAGGAAAGAAGGGAGGGCGTAAGAAGGAAGGAATTAAGGAAAGAGAGATTGTGCGGGAGTGCGGGGAAGGCGTTGATGGGAGGGAACAGTGAGCGGGAAAGGAATGACAGTTGTTGAGGGATTGGTGATGGAGGAAGGAAAAAACGGAGGGTGGAGGTTCGTGGAGGGTGGGACGGGGGAGAAAGGAATGCAGTAATGGAGGTAGAGATGGACGGCAGGGAGGAGGGAGGGGTGGTGGCGGTGGGAAAGAAAGGCAGAAATGGAGGGAGAGATGGGGTTTGGAAGTGGTGAGGCAGCAATGCAAGGCAAGGCAGGATAGGCTAGTAAAGGGTAGGAGGGAGGGAGGGAGGGAGGGAGGGGATGTAGGAAAGCATGGAGGGAGAGCGAATGGAGCGAGAGGTGGGTGGAGTGGTGGATGGAGACGAAGATAGAGGAAGGGAAAAAAAGAAGGTAAGATGGAGAGTGTGCGGAAGGAAGGGGAAGGGGTGGGTGGGAGGGAAGAGTGAGAGGGGAAGGAATGACAGTGGGTGAGGCATTGGGGGATGGGGGAAGAAATGAACGGAGGGAGGTACGTGTGAGAGGAGGGGTAGTTATGGGGATGGATGGAGGGATGGATGGAGGGATGGATTGAGGGAGAGTGGGAGGTAGGTTGGAGGGAGCGAGGAATTGGAGGAAGGAAGGAAGCGAAGGGTGGGGGGAAGAGAGTGAGGGAGACGAGGGAGGGAAGGCGGGAGGATGGAGAGGTAAGAAGAGAGAGGTGGTTTGATTAGCAGAGCGTAAGACGGCAAGAGGGAGGGAGGGAAGGATAGAGGGGAGATGTCAGGAGGGAGATAGGGGAGAGATGGAGTGATGGAAGCAGTAAGGAAGGAATGGAGAGATGGAGTGAGGATGGGGTGGGGTGGGAGGAGAGGCAAGAAGGGGAAGGATTGGGAGGAGGGATGGAAGGAGGGAGCGGGTGGGAGGGTGTGGTTAGAGTGAGGGGAGGGGCTGGAGATCGATTGGAACGAGGGAATGAGGGAGGAAGAAAGGATGTAGGGAAGGGTGGGATGAAATGGAGGGAGATGATGGGAGCGATATTGGCAGAAGGCGGGATGGAGGGATGGAATGGATGGATAGAAAGAGAAAGGAAGGAGTGATAGCGGGAGGGGCTGGTGAGGGAAGGATGGGAGAGTATGGAGGGAAGGGGTGAGTGGAAGGAGGATGGGAAGGAAGGGAGAGAAATATGAGGGAAACAAAATGAAGAAAAGAAGAAAGGGAGAAAGGGATGGAGGGAGGGAACTGGGAGATGGATGGAGGGAAGGGCGGAGGGAGGGAGTGGGGAGCGGGAGATGGAGGGGGGGGGGGTAATGAAGGCAGGAGAGTGCTTGGGAAGGAAGGAATCAGGGATGGTGGATGTGAGTGAATGAGAGAGGTTAGATATGTATGGATGTACGGATGGGGGAGAAGGAAGAAGAGGGTGGGGTGGAGAGAGGGAGATGGGGAAAGAGATGAAGGGACGGAAGAGGAAAATGAACATGGGGCGAGAGAGTGAGGAAATGAGGGAAGGGGTGGGGGAGGGATAGCTCGAGAAGGGGAAGAGCAGAGAGATGGATGCATAGGGAGATGGAGGGAAGGAGGAAGTGAGAGAAGTGAGTGAGTGATGGGATGGGAGGAGAGACGTGTGGGGTTGGTGGAGGCGAATTACGTGAGGGATTGATTGATTGATTGATTGATTGATTGATTGATTGATGGATGATGGATGGATGGGTGGGTGGGTGGGTGGATGGGTGAGATGGATGAGATGGATGAGATGGATGAGATGGATGTGATGGATGACATGGGATGGGATGGGGTGGATGGATGAATGTATGGATGGATAGATGGGTGGGTGGGTGGGTGGGTGGGTGGGTGGGTGGGTGGGTGGGTGGGTGAATGGATGGATGAGATGGATGGGATGGATGGCATGGGATGGGATGGGGTGGATTGATGGATGGATGGATGGATGGATGGATGGATGGAGGGGTGGGTGGGTGGGTGGGTGGGTGGGTGGGTGGGTGGGTGGGTGAATGGATGAGATGGATGAGATGAATGGGATGGATGGCATGTGATGCGATGGGGTGGATGAATGGATGGATGGACGGATGGACGGATGGACGGATGGATGGATGGATGGATGGATGGATGGATGGATGGATGGGATGGGATGGATGGATGGATGGATGGATGGATGGATGGATGGATGGATGGGATGGATGGGATGGATGGGATGGGATGGATGGGATGGATGCGTGCTGTGATAGGATGCATAGTGGGATAGGATGATGACACTTTTCCATTACCATAGGCCTCATCCCTTCATTATCTCTCTTACCAATTCCACCACATCACTGCATCCACCCCCCCCCCCATACGTCCTTCATTCCATGAAAACTATTGACCTGTAACTCACTTGGAGGATTGAAGAATTTATATATTACAAATTCATTCCTCCCTCCATCTCTCCCGACCGACCCTCCCACTCACCCACCCGCTCACCCAACCATCCTCCCACCCATCCACCCCTCCACCCCTCCATCCATCCATCCATCCATCCATCCCCCATCCATCCCCCAACCATCCATCCATACAAAAACCTAGTTTAAATCCACACATATCAATCCACCCGCCAACCCTTTGCTATTTTGTATTCGTAATGAAGTTCTATATAACAGAAGCAGATATTTTAACTGTTAAGGATATAATAATAATAATAATAATAATAATAATAATAATAATAATAATAATAATATTATTATTATTATTATTATCACAACTTTATTTTGTTGAAATATTACTGTTAACACCACCACGATGACATTCGCGTAAACCCGTTTCTACTTATTTCTTTAAGAATCTCATCTAGGTCGCCTTATCTGCAACGCTAGATAGTTAGAAAAACAAAAAATCCCAATCTCCATGAAAGCACACACGGCTAATCAAAGCTTTCAAAGAATATGTGTTTATTCGAAACAACAACCATAAGACGATAAATGTATGACTTCGAAACCGTTATCACAATGCATAGGCCTTTTGATCTCTTAATCATTAGGAATAAAAACATAGCGCCGAATTGTTATTTTAACAAAACACGTGACCTAAACGACTACCATCAAAGTATCCGTAGGTAAAGAATTACCCCATCTCGTCGCGAATTCAATGAATCTGAAAGTTGTCAACAATTCTGCAAATAATTTTGATTGAAACTCGCTTCTACGATTAGGCGCAATAACTTTAAAACCAATTTATTTTCTCTCACCTACCACCACCCCACCCACATAATTATGATAAAATAACACTTATAATTTATAATCTGGTACTATATGTCTTCAGACTGAAATGGGCTACGTTTTGTCCACGCGATAAGTTTATCTGCGGGTCTATCGCAATGCTTACGACATCAGGGCTTCTTTGGGCGTGGATTTGAGACCCTATTCACTACTAATTCCTAAACAATGACTTAATCATTGGAGGTGTTAACTTTGCCCTAAGGCGAACCAATCAGAAAGCGAATTCGGTTTAAACTGAACTCATTATTTCCGCACCTGTTTAGAACCGGTGTTTCATATAAATATGAGTTGAACAGAGTTCACTGAAAATTATTCCTAAGTGAATTCATCTCGACGTCGACGTTCACTCAAGTTTTAATTACCTCTATATTGGATTTTTAATCCAAGTTCTTAGAAGTCATTGGTGGAAGTGAACGAACTGTGTTAACATCTGGATAACTTTTCAGATAAAGTCATTAGTTAATTAGTAGTTAGAATTAGTTAAGTATAGTTCGAAGCCACTACGCTAGTGAAGTTCAAGATGACTGCTGTAGACTTCTCCATGGCGAATATCCTCGGTCTTAATAGAGGTAAATATATTTATAATTAAACCTAGTAAATCATATTTAGTGTGCTTTATAGAATTAAATAAAATAATTGAATATAAATATATCATACTCAATCATAAGTTATAACTTAAGCATAAATGATTTTAAACTTCTTACGTAGCCCAAAATGTTTGTCGAATGATATTACTATCAACAATAGTTTAAAGTAATCTCCATTTTCAGACTTTAATACGGCCTTATTATGACGTCATACATCATTGGAAAGCTACGTCAATTTTCTATACATTTCTGTATTAGTTTTTATAGTTGTTTAAAGTTTAATACAGTTGATCGCAATTTAAAAATATCCCCTATTGTCCAATTGATTTAAAGGTGCATATTCACAGCAGAGTAGTTCAAAATAAAAATGTTAAAATTGTATATTTTTAGATGCTTAAATTGGGTGCCTAGATGTAATAAAACGAAATAAATCTTAGCATATGATGATTTCATTACGTATAAATTAATATCATTTTCTATGTTGTGAATTTGAATTAGAGACATGAGTTCCTAATTCAAATCCACAACTAAACCTACGAAATTTATTTATACGGAAAGAAATCATCATGGTAAGAATTATTTCGTTTCATTACACTGAGCTACACAATTTAAGCCTCAGTAAAGTACATAATTTCGACAATTTTATTTTCTAGCATTTTGGTGTGAATATGCACCTTTAATGAATCTAAGTCGAATGGTGTATTTTATATACGCAAATAACTCAGTGAAAACGTAACAAATATAAAATATGCATTAATTTTTCGGCAATTGAATGCGCTTTCCAATGATATAGGATTTAAATAATATAATGATTTTAGTGTATCATAGGAATGGTTTAGATTGCGGTGTATTTTAGTGCAAAAGTAACTCAACGCGGGTCAGCGGCTTGTTGGCGGCGGTACCGGCCAGCAGTTTTGCTCTGAGCGTTGATTTAGGGGAATCCTCGCGCAATGACGTCAACGTGGGAACGGTGGATTAAGACGTAGTCACAATACGTTTCTGTTACGCTTTGCTATGAGCTGACTGACTGATTAATCTTGGTAACAGTCTTGATATTAACATGTTGGTGACAATCTGAATCTGAATCAATCTAATTAACGCGTTCAACGACAAATCCATGACATCGTAATTTCTTTTGGATGTAGAGTATATTCTATTGAATATTTTGAAATTAATATGACTGGAATCCGTAGGCAGCTTTCCTGGTTGCTTACCCTGAGATTGACATACGGAGAGTTATGCGTTAATGGTTGATGGTAATACAGGGCTATGTAATAATAATCAAAATCCCCAGACATTATCAGAAAATTATCGAAAACGCAACAAATTGTTTTTAGTTAGTTTAAGTTGCGTATAATACAGTCGGATTGAGGTGAAAGTTCTAACAACTTACTTACCCTCTCTCCCTAGAATCTATCTTACTGTACAGAGTATATACTTAATAATAATAATAATAATAATAATAATAATAATAATAATAATAATAATAATAATAATAATAATAAAAATAATCAAAGCGATGGTGTTGATTTTGATGACAATAACCTCCAAATATAACTTCGGTAAAAAAATTGATTTCATGGAAACTGATGCCCGCCAAGCCGACCGACCAATCTGTACGAGTTCATATATGGACAGATTTTTATAAGGATCTCATCAATGATATACTAATTTTCGAATCACTGCGCTGCATTTACGCAGAGTTATTGTACAAATAACAATTTTCAGCATTGCGGCCTCGCTGGCATATTGGATTTAGCATTCATACACATTTTGAGACGTCTGACAACACCTGGAGGAGGTCTAATGTTTCTAAATAATTCGATCAATTTTACGGTTATCATATGAAAACTTGTTTTAAGATAGGCCACTTGGCGGCCATATTGGATTTCACATTTGCACCATTATTACGATCCTACTCATATCACGTCCAATAGAGGTATCCATTTATAGATATGCCCCGTCCACTTTTTTGCACGTGCTTGGATCGATTAAATACCTCGAAGCCTGCCTACATGTACTTGATGATAGTGATGTCATACTTCAATGACAAACCGGATCCCTCCTTTCTTTTCCAAAGTTATGTATTGATCTGAAAAGTACGAAGCGGCTTTCTACACCAAGCATGTACCATTGGTTACAATGGACACATCTTCTACAGCAATTATGTCTGACAAACTTATACATGGACGGTAGAATCGATGTGTACAAGTGATCATTCACAAAGTATCGTATAAATCCACAAACAAATCACAATTATTAGTATTTCCCAATTTTGTCACAGGCTGTAATATTTAAATAGTTTTTGGAATCCGTAGGCAGCTTTTTTTAACTGATTTTTTTAGTATTTAAATAGTTTTTGATTATTATTTTATTATTATTATTATTATTATTATTATTATTATTATTATTATTATTATTATTATTATTATTATTATTATAGGAGCGAGTCCCGATGTGGATCTGTCTGAGCCTCCCCGTAATCGCCGGCGTCGTTGTCGCACCCTGTTTTCTGACGATGCATTAGCTCACCTGGAGGCCTACTTTGAGACGAATCACTATCCTGACATCAATCAAAGAGAGAAGCTGGCAGAACAGATTGACGTCACAGAGGCGAGAGTACAGGTATAGGCCTATTACTAATTGTCAATTTCAAAGTTAAATACTTCACTCCTACAAACGTAAAAAATAATATTTTGATTGGTTTGTCTCGAAAGCTCTCCATTTCTAGATACGCTCCTCCCACTTTACACATATTTGAATCGATTTTAAACATTGAAACCAGAATTCATACTGCAAAGACAGGTAAACTGAGATTTTTTTGACTGGAAACTATTGCTGCCTATAGCCTATGCAAGCGACATTTGATAATTAAATTATAAATTTACGAAAGATAACACAATTCATACACCTTCGTGGCGGACTTTTTGAATTTTGACAACAGCCAACGAGTGACGTAATTGGGTGGCAGGCCGGATATCCGCATTGAATGTAGGCCTACTTGTATGTTTGATTGGACCGTCAACTCATTTGAATAACACCGTCAACTGTTTAGTTGCTAGGTTGAATTAGGAATAGGCCTACGTATCTAAAATTCAATTTCACAACTAAAGTTATGTTAATTTATACGAAATAAAATCATCATCAAGATATATTCCATTTCATTAGCAGCTCAAAATGCTCAAAATGTTGCTTCAATCAGTTAACCCTTTATTGGTCAAACCAAGAAAAGATCTTGGTTGTGTGGATGACCATAGATCGCTATCTGTCGTCCAAAACATTACTATTTCTCAAGACCATTCTATAGGTCGTTTCTTGGCCGATTTGGACACTAGAGGGGGTTAATGGATGAATCCGATCTGTCAGTCAACGGTATGACGTCACAATCAATCACATCACAGACTGACGCCACAATTATAATTAGTCCTTTAGTTTTACAAATTCTATGGTATTGTTTAACATATATGTAGTCTTTGAATGTCCATTTGCAAGCTAAGAGAAGACTATTTTTGAAAATTTACAACGGGAATGACTGGCTCGATTATCTAGCCAATCATTCTAGCGGTATATTTTCAAAAATAGTCTTCTCTTGGCCTGCAAATGGACATTCCTCAAGACCACTACAGATGCCGGTTTGCCCGGCTTCGTTGTGAAAGAGTTAATAAACATTCTGTTGAAAACTTTGAAACTAATCAGACTGAGCGCTGTTGCACCTGCTTGTGATGTCAACAGCTTTCTTATATAGGCAGCAGCAGCCCCCAGTCAAATTAGTATCAAAATATTCAACACGTTAGCTGTATATTTTCCATTAAATTGGAATCTTGGAATTCAAGATTCAAAGTTAATAAATCGATCCCAACACGCGGAAAGCATGGACGGAATAGCTAAAAATAGATTCATCGGTCAAAGTAGATTAAATAATTCGCAAGGGATAGTCGGTTTTGAGTGGAAGCTGTTGCTACCTATGACAGGAACAAGTAAAACATATTTAACAAATTTGCGGGTAGATGTTTTGTAACACTGACATTTAAGGATTAAATAGCAAACTATTCTCAGAGCGTTAGAATTGTAATTAAAATTTTGTAGGCTTAAAATTGTACATATAATAGCAAAAACATACAATTAGTACAACGTGTCTGACTATTAAGTGTTTAAAACGGGCTATATCGAGTAATTCATGACGTTATGATTATGACCGTTGGGGCCAGTGCCCATACAATGTATGAATCCAATCTCTCACTGACATATCTGACTAAAATGAATTATGAATTACGTCACGTGTAGGCTGACGTCATAATCAAAATGCACCATGAATGCAATCTCTCACTGACATATCTGACTAAAAATGAATTATGAATTACGTCACATGTAGGCTGACGTCATAATCAAAATGCGCCATGAATGCCGTAGATAAATCCGTCACGTGTACTTAATAACCATTCTGTTTAATATTATGAAACTAATTTGACCGGACGCTGTTGCTGCTAGGCATCAACAGTACCCAGCCAGTTCGTTTCAAGCTGTTCAACAGCTTAATATGTATAGTTTTCCGGAAATTGATATTCAGGGAGTTCAGGGTTCGATCGATACCAAAACGTGCAAAGCATGGGCGGAGCTTGGCTTGGAATGGGAGGGGCATAGATAGGAATAGACCCGTCTATTAGTCACTAGAATGTGATATCGTAATACAAGTTACCAATATGATATACATTCGGGAGGTACACAATTGTGGTTCTTTCGACCAACTTCGGTAACGAACCAAAATCTTGGCTACGAAAGCATATTGTCGGTAGAGCATATTTGGCTGTAACATCTAGGGGCCTACTGATATCTGCCCAATTGTTGCTTCTTAAGGTGACTACTCTAGTTTGTTTTAACCTGATGTAAAAATGAAAATTGAAGACGTAAATAAATAAATAAATAAATAAATAAATAAATAAATAAATGAATCTTGATAATATATTATCCAACGTCTTGTGCAACATCCGAGTGATGGGGGTGGTGGGGTTGGTGGATCGGGTTAATACATCATAACTAAACGATCCGTCTACGTGTGAAGCGCCTGGATGCAATAGGCCTATTATTAATATGCCTGGCCTGCGGTGAATCTTTCTTAGTAGCGGTAATGGCACGCTGTACAATTAATAGCAGTTAATAGAAAATATAAATTTATCTTGTTTGAAGGATAAAAGGACGCTAAAGCCTGAATATCTTCGTTGTCGGCTCAATAGAAAGCTCAAATGTCACGGATGGGTGGCAAATTCCTAGCACCTGAATGGCTAGTATAAGAAGTTGTCCTCCCCTTAATATTTCTGGTCCAGTTAGAGCATGGGCAGTCCTTATCATAAGCAGCAACATCCCCCATTCGGGTTAGTTTCTTCAAAGTATGCAACGTAAATAATAATAATAATAATAATAATAATAATAATAATAATAATAATAATAATAATAATAATAATAATAATAATAATGATGTTAGTTCACACTCGCAATGTTTCATGTATATCTGTATCACGTATGTCACGATAAGATCTGGGATTATGAAATAAAAACTTGGAAAAACTTTAATTAGGCCTATAATCACTCTTAATGTTGTTTCATTTTCTATATTTGCAGGTATGGTTTCAGAATCACCGCTCACGTCTACGTCGACACATGGCATCGACGACGCGTGGATCTAGTCTGGATGGAACCAACTCATGCGGGTCATCCCCTTCATCCACGTCATCTGACACGTCACCTGCTCCTCGTAAATCCGGCAAGGGAACTAAACAGAGAACGAAACCAGCTCCACTTGTATCTCGTCACCAGTCGCCAGATCAGCTACCGTCAGCAGGAGCACCGAGTTCGCCGTACCTGTCACCTTATCCCATGATTCAAGCTAACTACGGAATGTACTATCCATTTCCGGTATACGGCACGTCTCCTTATGGCTCTCCATTGTCTCCAAGCTGGCCATCACCCATATCAAGTACAGGCAGCCCGAACGCGATGTTTAGCGGCTTATATCCGTTTCCTCCAAGCATGTTGTCGCCTATCCATACACCGTCGCCATTACGTCACGTGAATTTCCAGTTTCCCGACAAAACGCAAATGACGGCATACCCAGAATCAACTTCAGTGTCATACCCCGTGAACACTAATATGACGTCATCACCACTTCCGCTTATTGTTAGACCCAAAGTTCCCTCTCCATTACCCGGATGTTCTATACCAGGCTTTCACGAGACAGAGGAGCGCACGAGCGATGCAGAGGAACAAAGAGGGAAAACCACATGGTACACGCCTGAAGAGATTGATTCGGATGCTGAAGACGACAAGATCGACGTGACATCTAACTAAAATGACAATATTAAACTATAGGCCTAGTTGATGTACATTTCCTTAAAAATCTAGTGCTTCCTTTCAAGAATCAATTTGCACTGTAGTTTTCTGTATATTTTGTGTATAAAATTCCATTTGTGCCAAATAATAATCATTTAATTACCTTACTTTAGTTTTGTTCTTTTCCACCAATATGCATTAGGTGTTGTGCCCTTGTGCTGCTGAATTGCCAACTTGCAGTCTAATGGAACAGGCCTGTGCTAATAAACCTGTAAATACCTTATCCATGCGAAGAAAAAGATAACTCGTGATTTTAAACTCGCATACAATTATGCCTGCTCTATTTAAATTGTCGGCGTATATGTCCATTTTAACTAAATTAATGCTAATGAGATGACAAACTGTACATAGGATTTATGAGAAATATTGAGGCTGTGTTGCATCCTAATGTTATAATGCTAACAATATGAAATATGTAATTTATATCTACCGCCAATGTATTAATTGTAACACAATTCGTACAACAACGCTTAGTCCGTCGTCAATTAAGCGTTCGTGATGAATTGATTATGACGTCATCATACACGTCACATAGTTGATTATGACGTCATGATTGTTAAACAAGTCCCATTCACGATGTAGGCTATATAGGCTACTATATAGTGTTTTATAGTATAGTGTCTCTGCACATCTCGATGATTAAAAGCACCGTCTATCAATCAGATGTTTACTTAGACTCGGTCATACACAATCAATCAATATCACATTTCAACCTGATGATGCATGCGTCAGACTTCCACCTATATACGGCTTTATTGGTGACAGTGTAGGACGTAACCAACATGTAGAAATTCATTTTAAATTGATAGCAACTATTCTGTCCAGATCCCTACTTCCCACATCGTAAAATTTGATATTAATAGAAGGCATTGCCGTCCACTTGACCTTGTCCTATCTGCCAATCAAATGAATGTTTCGTTGTCTAGCTGACAAATCACAAAGTGTCATTTGTCGGAGGACCCGGAGAAGATATCAGGGAGACAGGATATGCAATTCCTTTATTTCAATAATACACGCCTTGTGACTCCAAGAACTAGAGAGCAAGATCATGTTTGCTTTAAACATATTTTATTGTCAATTAAAAACAATGGGATTGAGTCACATGTCAAACTGACTATTAGATTCGACTCTTTCCCTACAAGACTATAAATCCGCTGTGTTACAATTTTCCATAATAATTTAACAATAAAATGCAATTTGATATTTACATATATACATTAACATTATTTATGCTTAAAATTTTTCAATTGTAATACTACTAAGAATAGTGAGACTAATAATTGAAAACTGAAACCGAAACGCCCGTCAAGTATATCAATTGTATGTCTTTGACAGATTTACAATTTAGTAAACATGCTGTTAAATATTTTGAAACTAACCCGACCATTATAGGAGTCATTGATTCAAAAGGAGCAACAACACCCAGTCAAACTTGCTTCATCATATTCAACAACACTCATGTATAGTCAGTGCCGGATTAAGCCTTACCAGGGCCGGGGCAAAGAATATTTGCGGAGTTGAGTGGAAGTGAAAGGCAAAACCTAGGGGGGGGGGGGCGTCCCCCGGAAAATTGGGAAATCTAGATGCTCTCAGATGGCATATCCTGAATTTCCAAACTTGCCTGTTAAATTATTCTTTTTTCAGCCCTTTAATTTTATTTTTTTGTTCAGTCAATTTCTTCAGCCGTTCAGTTGTGAAAACAGGGCTGGATAAAAAACCTCAATAAACAAATAAAGAAGATTAAATAGCTAAAATAGAATAATTTAACAGCCAACAGTAGGGCCATATTTACCTCTGGAAGTGCCATCTAGAAGATATAAATTTAATATTAATCTGTAATACAATCATGAACCATCTAGCTCCTAAAACATCAGAAACGTATTAAAAAAACCAAAACAGTCTTTAATAAGAATAATACTGAAACAATATATAATGGACAAATAAGACAATAAGCTCCCAACCCCACCTTACACACACCTCGCCTTACAACATGGAGCCACGTGGTTATATGGTCATACTGTCATAAGGTGATATCGTACATATTCCGTACAAAGAATAACTTAAAATGACTAGTTTTTCAAGTGAGCTTGAGACGCTGAATGACCACTCTCCACTACAGTTTGTCATCACCCATCATCAGAAAACTCAAACAAAAAGGAACCCGTTACTAAAGAATAATACTGAAACAATATACAATAGACAATAAGACGAGCATTGTAAGTCTGTAATGGAATTTCCATTCCATTCCAATGGAATTTCCATTCCATTACAGTGTTCATCTTCTGAAGCGGATCCAGAAATTATTGAAGGGTTGTCCCTTGGGGTAGGCCTGGGATGTACTCTCGGAGGGGCCCCCTCCCAAAAAGAGGGGTGGTGGGTTTCGGGGAGGGGGGGGGGGGCTGGGGTGGGGTGTGCTCTCCCAGAGAAATGTTGTGAATTTAAAAATGCTCAGCCTTCTGAGCGGAAATATTGAGTTTTATTTTACCTGTAATTTAGAACATTCTTGGAGATAATCAAGCAGTCAAATGAAAAAGGAGGTAAGTAGTCTATGGTAAGACAGATAATAAGATTGTGAACATGCATTAACCTATCATTCTATTCACCTATTCATATTCATAACTTAGTAATGCCACATGCCACTACAGATGTCATGTGTCCAATGAGGAATTTTCATTCCATACGATGCAACGTTTAAAATTGCATCAGTTAAGGTGTTGTCTTTACTACCTTAGGGAATAAGTGTAATTCTTCAATGCACACTTCATTCGTTTATTGGTATTTTGCATTACTTATACTAAGGCGTAAATGATGCAACAGCTTTCAGTCAAAGGGGATTGGTGGTTGGGTTGGGTGGTGGAGGAAAGGCCACTCGAGCCACCCCATTGGATCCGCCACTGAGTCTTATCGTCCATTAAAACATATGGAATATATACTAGGAGAAAAAAGAAACGCAAGTTCAGATTTGGTAATAAATTTTTTTTATCCCTAGAGCACATGTGAAATTTGACACATAGCTATATCAGTCTACTGTCCAAAGAATCTGCAGTTGAAATTCGGTCAACCGTGACCACGTGAGTCGACGCTGCATGGTTTTAACGCAATTTTCAAGAAAGCGTGTATACGGGACACTCCCACGCGTTATGGACTTGAAAACCATACCAAATAGAAGTTTTTAACAGTACACATCGAGTGCACCACATTGCATTTCAGAGAGATTGTATAGCAACATGCCGCGAATGTCCGAAATTGACAGGGGTAGGGCTATTGGGTAATTATGCAGGGACAATCGTAACGTGGCGTTGCTCAACAATTTGGAGTTCATGAGTCAACGATAACTCGGTTAGTTGGGCGTCTCAGAGCCACGGGAAGATTAGCGGAGAAGGAGCGGACGCCCACGCATAACGTCGCAACGTCAAGGTTGCATCTCTTACACTTTCGTAACAGATATCGGTACGCCAGTTGGTCAACGGGGCAGGGCCGCACTATTGAATTCGATACCGGCTGGCTCGTTGCCAGTCGTTGGTCAACGGCACATGGGACCGATATCAAGTGTTATATTTGTGCCGACTTGAAACAATATCATCAAGTTACACAAGTCTTCCGATTCCCTGCTAGTAGGTATATATGTTTGCTCAGGTGGTACATAACGCCGCTTCGACGCCATACTTGATATTCCCACATCTGGGGTCGATACAACTTTACGTGTAACGCCTTGGAGATTCAGACCCGGCCTTGCGTTCGAAAATAGAAAACATTTCAAAATTGTTCGCGTGCAAACTAGTTTTTTCATCGTGTAGGCCTACATTATGACGTCATTAACCCAAAGTGAGCAGATTGTCATAGTTCTCAAAATGTCTTGAAACGCTTTCCTTTCTGAGCCATGTTGCATTATTGGGGCCTGCGCCGCTCACCTGGGCATTTCAATCGTAGAACCCTAAGGTTGTGCCCAGAACAAGGATGCGGCATACCAAATTTCGGTCAGTTGTTCAACAAGATATTACTTTACCATGGGAGATTTTGGAAGGATAAACATCCAGGAAGGCCACTCACTGAGAATCTGCTTATTCGACTGTTTCAAAAGTGGCAAAGTGGCAAAAAAGCGTGTCCCTAACGTCAACGACACCAATTTCAGCTTCGAAATCCATCAAATAAATAAAAAATCCAATGTCTGCCAAACATGCTACTTTTTAATTGGTCCACGGCGGCCATGTTTCACTCGCCCTTTGTGCATAATTACATCTCACAAATTTTGGCCAGATCCGTTCAAGTGTTCTGGTAAAGAAGTCATTTCCGCAAAAGGTAGAGCATCCAAGATAGACACCAAAGCGGTCAATCAAGTTTCCTCGAGCAAACCTGGTTCAGCTTCTGCCCTAAATGCTGTTTCATGAATTCTATTTGGCCCGTCTTTAGCACGTAATAGTCCGACACGTTGTACGAATTGTATGTCTCTACTATTTAATAAACACGCTGTTGAATATTTTGGAACTAATTTGACTGGACGCTGTTGCTACCATAGGCAGCAACAGTGCCCAGTCAAATTAGTTCCAAAATATTCAATAGCTTACCTGTATAGTTTTATGGAAATTGATAGTCAGAGAGTTCAGAGATCGATCGATCCCAACACGAGCGAGCTGTGGGTGGAGCTTAGCTAAAGGTGGGTGGGGCATAGCTAAAATGGAAAGGTCCATTGGCATGCCGCTATAGGTCGCGCGCTCTTGGACACCGGCGCAAATTCTATAGTGGAGCGCGTGATGGGTTAAAAGGAACACGCTCTGAACCAATTAAACTTCCATTGCTATACCCACACATGCTCGTCATTTCCATTGCTCGTTGAATGTGCAGTCAAACACCCGCTTCCTCGGTCACTAGAAAGTTGTTCCTTAAGGCTCGTGTTAGTAAAACCACATTCCTTAAATAAACCAACATGTTGTTCCCAAAAGTCATTTCATATGACACCCGACTTAGGTTAATAATTGAGAGATCAATTTCTCGCTATGCTCCGCCTATTTCTAGATAAAAACCCGCCTACGTTTTGTGTTTGTTGGGATAGATTTCTATCCTCTAAACCCTGATTTCCCTGAATCCCATTTTTCAGGATAATTATGCTATACAGATAAGATGTTGAATATTTTGAAACTTGACTGGGGCGTGGACATTGCTGAAATAGGTGTCAGTCAAATTAGTTTTTAAACATGGTATTCAACAGTGTCTATTAAATGGCAAATCCACCAAAGACAAACAATTCGTACACTTGACGGACCCTTCGAGCTTCATGATCGAGTTATAATACGCCATTATGATTATGCCGTGACATTATATGTGACGTAATTGGTCACGACGTTATATAATTGAGGTACAGATCAGATCACTCCATTGAGATCAGTTTCAAATTGCCCATCATAAACTGGTTACTATGCCTATAAACAGACTGTATTTCATCTAGAAGGATGAGTAAGATGCTAGTGCATATATATTTGGCTTAACCCTTTGAACCCGACAAACTAAATACGGAATATCTTTTATAATGCAATAGCTATTCTGTGGAATGTTTTTAAGCTAATGTGACTGGGAGCTGTTGCTGCCAAAGGCAGCAACAGGTTCCTATCAAATTAGTTTCAAAACATTCAACAGCTTATCTAAAGGCCTTGAGGCATTCATGTAATTGAAACACTGAAATTTCAGCGATGAAAGGGTTGATCGTATTTATACTTGGCATAAACAGATTTCGGCAAATCGACCATTTATACAACATCTTCAGGCAAAAACATTCTCCTGTGTATAAGACAAGGGGATGTTCTATTTATCACTGACGTGTCATTTCCCACGGTGGAATCCATCCCTTACAGAAAACATGGGGCGGTGTCTTAACCTGTTAACACTCAAAACGGCCAAAATTTACTTCTGCACTGGTCTTGAGAAATACCCATTTGCAGACCAAGAGAAGACTATGTTTGAAAATTTACTACTGGGATGACTGACTTGATACCCGGGCGAGCCATTCCAGTGGTAAATTTTCAACAATAATCTTCTCCTGGTCTACAAGTGAAATTTTCTATGAGCAAATTTAAATTTTCTTGACTAATTTTGAGGATTAAATCGTTAAGGATGTTCTAGTACTGCATATATCATGATGGTGTCTAATGGTAGACTATGGCGCCACTTTAAGACACGTGGTGATGATTGCCTTGTCAATGAATGCCTCTCAATGCTCATTATTAACGAGTTTTACCTCACCGGCACACAGCGTACGCACTCCTCTCATATATAGTTGGTGCACCGGCTCAGTGTTACCTGCGTTATTCGGGTACTATTTGAAGCTAATAAGATGTAGTTCCTTATGGCAGATGGTCGGGATACCACTTACCTGACAGAATCCCGATCCTCTGCCTCTAAACGATATATCAGTTGATGATCAGGGACGGATACAGAAATGGATGAACACACTTTTAGCTATGCCACGCCCATCTTTAGTTAAGTTCCGCCCATGCTTTGCGCATATTGGGATCGATTTATAATCCCGTGAATCCTGAATTCCCAGCATCCCAATGTCATGGTAACTATACAGCTAACAAATTGCATATTTTGAAACTAATTTGACTGAGGGCCGTTGCTGCCTATGGTAGCAACAGCGCCCAGCCAAATTAATTTTTAAATATTCAAACGAAAGTTGCTAAATTGTAAAGATATACAATTTGTGCAACTGACTGACTATTTCAGGGTCATGACGGAGTATGTCTGTCAATTATGATTGACGTCAGCCTACACGCCCTGTAATTGATTATGACGTCATATACTTGACTGAGAGAGCTGATTCATCCATCGCATTATTTTATTTATATTATTGTTAAGACACGTGCATAAAAAATGTCATAACATGAATTATATAACGCTTATGAATGTACCCTGGCATGATAAATACCACAGCCTAACCAATACCATTCATTAATCATGCACGCCGCAGAAATGCCCGGCTACGAGTTATGACTTATGATGAAAGAGAGAATGATAAATGGGCGCACGTGTCTTTGTGCGTGCGACCGCACATACCAGTAGGTTCACATACACACAACACTTCTACGGTCTCATACTTTCCGGTTTTAGCTATGCCCCCGCCCATCTCTAGCTAAGCTCCACCCACACCTCGCTCGTGTTGGGATCGATCGATTTCAGAACACCCTGACTATCAATTTCCAAAAAACTACATAGGTAAGCTGTTGAATATTTTGAAACTAATTTGACTGGGTGCTGTTGCTGCCTAAGGCAGCAACAGCGCCTAGTCAAATTAGTTTCAACATATTCAGCAACATGTGTATTAAATAGCAAAGAATTACAAAGACATACAATTCATACAACGTGTCGGATATTTGAGATTTGATGACGGTCTATATGGAACCATTGTGGCGTAATGATTGTGACGCCATCTTACACGCTGAGCTGATTATGACGTCATACGAGGTCAGCTGATGAATGGACACTCTGGAAAGGTGAATTGTCTTTCTTCGAGAGGATTACTTACTAGACCCTCTTTGATCAGTCATCTTCTGCGAATCTAATTAAGCAGTAGGTATATGCATGCATATGAATTAAATATACATTCATTATCCATATGACGTCATTTCAACATAGTAAATTCATGAAGTAGTAATTTGGAAATATTAGGAAAAATTTAGTAGCAATCGTATTCAGATGGCGTCTCCTGCATTTCTGGATGTAAATTTGGACAATCAGTTAGCTGTAAACTTTAATCCTCTTTTGTACATTTTATCAGTCATTTGGAGCCAAGACAAACTCTATCCACCCAGATTCAGTCCCCAAATAATAAAGTTCTTTGGCTAATGAGCATGAAAACGGCTTGACCGTGTCTTGGCCCAAAATATCTAACTCAGATATTTGGAGCCAAGACAAGGTCGACCGAATTTCCTGTTCATTAGCAAGAGAACTCTTATTTAGCGACTGCAAATGAAGAAAGTGACTGTTTTCTGGCTTACATGAACATTTTAGAACCTTTTCCGTAAGTGGCTAATAGTAGTACTTTGCGAAGCATGGATTACCATCGCGTTAGGAGACTTTTCACCTGCAGGTGACCAGCATGATCAACTATATGAGGCACATCATCCCACCCCACCCCACCTCTACACCCCACAAACGGCAGCCATTCACCAAACCCTGTTTGCCACAGCGATTGGCAGATTGACTGGAAGTGAAGTTATTCGGAAACCAAATGCGCAGACATTTTCGACGAATTTTAAGCATTTCAAGGAAGATATCTACGGTGAATCTGAACTCGTTTCGCGGGTGCACAATCGCCACCGAGGGCATGCCATCGGGGGTTGAATACTCAATTTGAAACGAATCCATCCAATACAACTTAAGTTATTGAGCGAAAACCTAATGTACGGGCATTTTTGGCAAATTAAAAAGTATTTCAAGGGAGATAACAACGGTGAATCTTGACGCGTTTCGGTGATCCACAATCTCCACCGAGGGCATACCACCAGGAGTTGACACACAACACTGTTAATGAATCCACCCATTATAAATGAAGATATTGAGCAGAAACTAAACGCACAGACGCACATACGGACGGACGTATGGGAAGATGGAGGGACGGATGGACAACATCCACATGGATGGACGGATGCGAAAGCATAATCAGCCCCTTTCTTAAAGCGGGGAGGTGGGTGGGGGAGGCATACATCGTGATCATACTTAATACGTGCAGTAAAATAATTCTACTAAAGCACATATAACCGCACAAATTAGATGGAACACTGTACAAATCTTAAAATCTTATTTAATCTATGATGCTTTTGAAATGCAATAGCAAGAACCTATTTAGATAATTTTAAAATGACGGTGTCTTAAAATGGCCTGGAGCTCACCAGATAGAGGTTAGCAATACATTTTGTGAACTTTGGCGAATGCTATTTATTAACTTAGATTGCTTATGGGGTTGACGTGAACATAAGTTGATCGTTGTTGTTGCCATTTGGGGCGAATGCGACACATGACAATGCTCGTGCTTCTCAGAATGTTGATAGGCAATGGAGGAATCCAGTTTATTCATCAATAATGTGACGTCATAATCAACTGCGTGACGTGTAGGATGACGTCATCATCAATTACGTCATGAATGACTCGATTTAGTCTGTCTTAAATGCATAATAGTCCGTCAGGTTGCATGATTGTCTGTCCTTAATATTTAATAACCATGCTGTTGACTATTTGGAAACTAATTTGATTCGGCGCTGTTGCTGCCATAGGCAGTCAAATTAGTTCCAAAATATTCAATAGCTTATCTGTATAGTTTCTTGGAAATTGGGATTCAGAGTGTGTATGAATCGATCGATCCCAACACGGCCAAAGCTTGAGTGGAGCTTAGGTATAAATGGGCGTGGCGTAGCTAAAACTGGATTCGCCTATTAAGCTAATATTGTTGCCGAAACATAATAAATCAATCCAAGATTTGACATGGCCCCATATTATGACGCTCTTCAAGTTAAAACAAAATCTGTTTCTGTAACTACTGTAGCATTATGTTTCTAGAGTGCAGGGGTGCTACCCCTCAGAGTGCTGTCACGCACCGCCACCAAACCCCCACCCCAACCTACATAACATATCAAGACAATACATATTTCTTTACAAAAATCACATCTGTTGTCTCATTCCGTGGTCGATTGGTAGCTAATTTATGCAAAGGCTTGAACCAGAAACAGAGTAAAAGAGCAAAATGAACCAGCAAACAATACAATGGTTGATTGTTTGTTTACAGGTAAGGTTTAACAGCAGGTCTTTAAGGTACACTTAATATGAATCTAACATTTAGCATGATCATTATGCCGATGGTACGCTAGCATTACTCAAGTGTCAATGACAGACTACTTCAATAACATATAAATAAGAAAGACCAGAAAGAGACGTAGGGCAAAATTGCATTGAAGAGGTTATTCTGCACTTCAAACAAAGGGATTACCCATTCATCAAATATACAAACTGCCTTTCGTTTTAACTATAATCCAATAGCTATGTAAATTTCCAATAGAAATCACCTATACCCCTCTTGTCCATTTTCACAGGAGTGCTAAAGCGATACATCTGTTTCTATTGAAAATTCTGTGGTGACAATTTGCATAAAGATTTTTTGTTTTTGTCATCAAATAACTCGGAAACTTATAAACAAAAATTTGACATTTTGCAATTTTAGCTTGCCTATATACACGTAGCATATCCGAGTAGTACAATGGAAATATTCCATAGTTTTCTTTTTTACTCTAGACGATTATGTTTATTCACCTGCATTCTGAGGGTCTACAGCGTTCTGAGTGACATCTACCTGCACCGGATGGTCGAGATTTACAGACCAAAGGAACGGACGCGTTCAAGAAAATATGCGTGTATAGTAACCCGTGGACCCTTACGTTCTCTCTTACTGATACTGAGAGTAACAAGAACCCTTAGATAGGGATAAATTACAGTTCCTCTATTAACATGGACCGCTCAGTGACTGTGAGTGAGTCCTCACCCGCAGAGGGGGGTGGGTGGGTGGCATGTGGCATCTGGACATTTTTTGTTCAGCCTTGGGTGGGGGGGGGCATATACCTGGGCCCATGACGAGTCCTCGTCACCTCTTCCCTTGCCAGTACGTCATTGTAACTATCACTATTTAGGTACTAAACTTGATTAAAACTAATACGCGGCAGCATCGGAAAGATTGATTTTGCAGAAAACCGCGTTTTAGAACAGGATAGATGATCAAAAGACCAGACCACCTCAAACTGCATGTCGTCACGCTGCACGTCGGTGAAATATGCACCTTCGTAATGCATGAAATCTTTAGCGGTCGGTAAAACGGTGTAAGGCCGTACATTATCAGCAGGAATGAGCGAGTGGGGAGTTATAAGCAGATGTTCGCTCCACGTACCCGTCCGCCTCCATTATCCTAACTGCCACATACAAATGTACTGTCAAAACCGCGCAAGAAACAGACTTTCTTTCCAAACCAAAATATTGTGGATCTTTAAGACAGGTGGTCGAAAGACCACCTGTCTTAAAGAACCACAATCGTTTGTCTCCAAAAGTCACATCATATAGTAAACTATGTGTATTAAAAGCACACTTGTCTATAACAACTAATTATTTGTGGACCATTGTGCGGTCGCTTTAGAGAGGTTTTAGTGTATATAAACGAGCTACTAACAGCATGGTCGTATATCTTACATCTATCGGCTTTACATTTTTTTCAGTTGTCTATTTATCTTGACTCTCATCCACTGGTCCAAATCACCGCAACTTTACCCGCAAACTTGCAATTCCGCGGATAGTTGTCAGACACTATGCAATGCCAGTTTGGAAATAGACTAGACGTTTAAATCGTTTCGTTTGCAATACTTGTAAGACTTGTGCGCTAAGATTATTTTTTGAGTCAAAATTTAAGCACCTTAACGTTGTCGTGGTGATTCTATCCTCAAGTTTAATTAGTGAATCTAAATTTAATCGTTTGGTACCGGTGAATCGGTAATACTGTTAAAATATTGTAAAGCACCGCATTTCTGGGATTTAAGCTAAAATAATATGCCCTATGTTTATTTCAAAAGTGATTGGAATCGAGACTTAACAGAATGATTATTTGAAGCTGGCGAAGGTAGGCTAATTTACATATAATTCACGTTTCCACCGTATCCATCTATCATCTGACGTCAAATGACCTCATAATCAGCCAAGCGACGTTTAGGATGACGTCATAATCATTACGTCATAAATAATTCTATTTGGTCAGTCTTTAGCTCTTAATAGTCCCACGCGTTGTACGAATTGTATGTCTCTACTATTTAATAAACACGCTGTTGAATATTTTGAAACTAATTTGACTGGATGCTGTTGCTTTTGCAGCTATAGGCAGCAACAGCGCCCAGTCAAATTAGTACCAAAATATTCAATAGCTTACCTGTATAGTTTTCTGGAAATTGATAGTCAGAGAGCTTAGAGATCGATCGATCCAAACACGAGCGAGGTGTGGGTGGAGATTAGCTAGAGATGGGCGGGGCATGGCTAAAATGGAAAGGTCAGTTGTTTGGTTTGAAGTGTGTTATGGTTTTATTGTTAACTACGTAGCCCTTAACATATCAAGGTCCAAAATTGAAAACAACTATAGGTCTGTCTACATGATAACTGGTGAATATTGTGAAAGTAATTCGATTGGACCCTGTGTTGCTTCCAGTGAAATTAGTTTCAAAATGTTCAACAGAATAATCTTAATATCACAGATAATCTACCGTTTCTGGTCTGCAAGGGATTATGGGTTATATACTGAACCAAAAAAGTTTAGCAACACTGAGAATATTACTGTATAAATGTTATTTAACAAAAACAATAAATTGATTCAAATATATTATCTAATTGATAGGTAATTTTCCAATTTGAACAACAGTCTCTTGTTACTGTAATGCTAGCATCGCGCCTTTAACACGACATCATTCAACGGAAGGGTCCAATTTAAATAATGACACTGAGCTGTCAATACCGGTTGTGACCTCCGCGCGCATTAACCACCGGCGTACATCGTTTTCTCGTGCTTCGAATTAAGCACCTGATGTCACGAAGAGGAATCGCATCCCATTCCTGGAGCAATGCAGCTTCCAGCCCCCGCACGTTGTGAAGATGTGGATGGTTCTCACGTACCATGCGGCCAAGAATGTCCCACACGTGTTCGATAGGAGACAGGTCCGGTGATCGCGTTGGCCAGTCCAACATCGGAACGTTGTTAGCCTCAAGGAAATCACTGGTGACCCTAGCTGAATGAGGACGGGCGTTGTCTTGCTGGAACGTAAAGTCTGCATGATGCTGCATAAAAGGGATGACAACAGGGGCGACAACTTCTTCACAGTAACGTTGAGCAGTTAAATTTCCGCGAGTCACAATAAGATCTGTTTTGCCATTTTCATCGATTCCAGCCCACACCACGACACTGCCGCCACCGAATCTGTCGTGCTGAATGATGTTGGCTGCATCATACCGTTCTCCTAAACGTCGCCAAACCCGTTTCCTACCATCCGCCACATCCACACAAAACCTCGACTCATCACTGAACAAAATGTGGCTCCATTGTTGAGCACGCCATCGCTGATGAGTTCTTGCCCATGCACACCGATTCTCGATGTGACGCTCTGTAAGCGGAACAGCAACAAGTGGACGACGGGCATGCTGTCCAGCATCATGGAGTCTGTTTCGCAGTTTGTGCATGCACTGTAGTGCCGGTAGCGGTGTGCAAATTAGGGGACAGCCGCGGCGCAGTCTCAAACCTGTGACGTCGTGATGACGTCACTAAGTAGCGGTCTTCTCGTGGTGTTGTTGCTCTCGGTCTGCCAGATCGTGGTCGGTCATTAACATGTCCAGTTTCCTGCTCACGTTGGCGGAGACGGGAAATGGTTGAGGCGTGAACATTAAAATGTCGAGCAACAGCGCGAACGCTCTGCCCAGCGGCGAGTCTTCCCATCGCTTCATGGCGCTGATTTTCGGGTAGCCCTGGGCGGCGGCCCATGTTCGGTAGGGTACACTTTTAAGCGTTTTCTGTTAACGTTCGTTATCTGCTTTTGCAATATGGTGAATTTTTGCCTTCGCTACCCGCCAATGTGGGCCAGTGCATGAAAAATGCATTTTCACATGTAGTAAGCGTGCGGCCGAGAAATGCAAGAAATGATTTGCATTTCTTCATGATCAGCGAGACATTACATTGACGAAACATGCCTGCAAATTTGGTTATAAATGGACGCTTAGTTTTAACACAACACACCAAACTTCACTGTTGCTAAACTTTTATATATATGGCTCTCTTGAAGGTGTATTCCGTGACGTCATCCGTAGCATCGTTAAACATGGCGTCCTATGTAAGCTTGTTGTCAGATCGGTTTCAAAATAATCGAAAAAATACTTATTAACGCTTTAGTGGGTAAATTTGGTTAAGAATATCTAAATATTTTCTAATTTAATGTCCATTTGCAGGCCAAGAGAGGACAATTTTGTGAAAATGTACCATTGGAATGAATGGCTCGATTATCGAGCCAGTCATTCCAGTGGTAATTTGTCAGAAACGCCCTTCTCTTGGCCTGCAAATGGACATTCCTTAAGACGACTGCAGTTGCTGATTTGGTCGGCTTCGTCATAAAATGGTTAAAGCGTAATATAGGTGCTATTCTATCATATTAGTAAATATCCTTAAATTATTTTAGCCCAACGAGAGCACGATGTTGCCCTAGAGATTATCGCGATATATCGATTTATCTCATGTTGAATGACGCCTAATTGTGGGATCCGATATGTCACTCAAGTATGCGCGGTTATAATCAATAACGTCACATGTAGGCTGACATCACAATCATAATATTTACGTATCTAGCTCCGTCATGAACGTGGAATAGTCCGTCGAATGTTCGAATTGTATATCTTTATTTACAATCTACATACACATTCTTTGGAATATTTATAATATAATTTGACAGCGAGCAGGCAGCAACAGCACACAATCAAATTAGTTTCAAATTATTCAACAGCTTACCTGCATACGTTATCTTGAAATAGGATTATGTGAATTCAAGGTTCAAAGTATGTAGATCGATTCCAACACGAGAAAACTGTGGTCGGAGCCTAATTAGAAATGGGCGGGGCATAGCTAGAAATGGGTCCCTATATTGTGGTAGGGGTGGTGTGGATCAAAACACACCTTGGTAATAGTCTCAATGACGATCAGCGTCAAACTTTTGACTATTCTGAATTTAATCTGACTCAATCAGCATCTAGTCAAAGCGATTCACCTTTCCAGAGTATCTCGCTATCAATCTGACGTCACATGACGTCATAATCAGCTAAGCGGCGTCATAACCATTTCGTCATAAATGACTCTATTAGGCCCGTCTCTAACTCTTAATAGTCCGACACGTTGTAAGAATTGTATGTCTACTATTTAATAAACATGCTGTTGGATATTTTGAAACTAATTTGACTGGGCGCTGTTGCTGCCATAGGCAGCAACAGCACCCAGTCAAATTAGTTTCGAAATATTCAACAGCTTACCTGTATAGTTTTCTGGAAATTGATAGTCAGGGAGTTCAGAGATCGATCAATCACAACACGAGCGAGGTGTGGGTGGAGCTTAGCTAGAGATGGCCGGGGCATAGCTAATAATGGAAAGATCCATTAAAACACGCAATACATCGCCGTATGTTTTCACGATTTGGCGATTTTACTACAGTAATCTGAGATATGCCCTGCATAAAAATATTGAAAATCGCTTAGCACACTCTGTTTATTTCCAGTTATTGGATCAATGAAATACCTCAACTAAAGTATAATGTCTGTAAGAGTAACCCAACTCTGCGGTCTCTGCCCTTACTAGTGGATATATTTGATGCACTAACACAGTGACGGATCAAGAGGGTGTGTGTGTTGTAATATTTAAGGCGTTTATATGCTAGTTCCCAATGCTAGGGTCTAGACTCACGCCTGGCCTTTATGGTTTCTGTTGAATTCTTGTGAATTCTTGTGACATCGGTTTGTGCATTAGCTTGTGTCTCTCTGGGTGTGTGTTGATCGTTGTCTCTCGATTTTATCTCATGTTGCTGTTCTTGTCCATGGCTTTTCTGTTGCTCCTCATGCTTGGGCGTGGGGGTGGGGAGGGCCTAACCTGGACCTAACAGGGGTGGGGAAGGGATGGGGTAGGTGCTGGGTCGGGGGGGGGGGGAGTAGGTGCGTGCGGTCTTATGACCTGATGTACCCAAGGGGTGGGGGGCTTTAGGTCAGAGACCTCCCGGCCCCTTTGGGGGGAGTGGGGAGGTTGGGGTGTGGGGTCTTTCGGGTCCTGGGACCCATTTGCTCTTCTGGCCATCATCAGAGCAGGCACCAGCGCGCACTTGTTTGATTTTGATTGATTAGGCAGCCCGTATGGTGACTGCGTCCGTCCGAGGACGAACTCGATCAGTCATCCGGGTTGCATCCCTCCATAGTCCCTTCGAAAAGTCCGAAAGATTCTAATTCTAGCAATTTTGTTTTGATTTTGTAATCCGTATGTTGCGTGGTTCCATCCGAGGACGAATCCATTCAGCATCCGGTTTACTTTGATTAAGAGGGTCGTAGGGGTTGCAAAACCATACCAAGCATCACATTTAGTGTTGTATTATTTATCGCCGTGATGTACTGAACAGATGCTGCCTGTTCATCATTGAGCAAACAGTTTGCACTAATAGGCAAGCGTACATTTAGTCTGCTAAATCGGTCTTCTTTTATTAGCTTTCCTGTAAATCCTTGCAAGACTGCAACTACCACCAGCAACGGCATCTCAATTACTCAACGTAGAACCAACAGTCCTCCCACGGGGTCTTGTATTAATAGTGACATCTGCTCGTTACCACGTTGTGCGTTACCGCCAGACAAGTGGAACTATACACCGCTCTGCTCCGCTGGTGGTATCTCCGCACCATCGTGTAAAGTACCTACGTCAAAGCACACTGTTCAGATATATAACCTAACATTGCCGTCTGGACGCCAAGAAACCGGAGGATTACAAAGGTGTTTAGAATGAAACGTATACCGAAACTTATGAAAACAATTTGACTATGCGCAGTTACAACCACTTGTCAAATTGTTTCCTAATCACAACAATTTGAATGCATCGTAGAGTGAATACCATGCGCAACATTTAGAGGAATATATGTGTTGACAATACATATTGAATTCCGCGTTCCTACTGTAATCGGTATCGGGTAGATTCGGCAATATTTCTCATGAGTAATGCCATACATGTGACAATGCTACTCACGAGGAATGCGCCGGGTAAAATAATGTAGGCCTCACAGACCTGTAACAACATCCATCCCAACTGTATTGGAAGATATATACTATCTTGTCATGCGCAACATAAAAAAATTTATTAACGCGTTTTGAAGCGTGGATCTTAAGGCCGTGACACACAGGTCAACAAGTTGTTACACATTACTTCCAACAATTTGGCATGCCAGTCGGACGAGCGGGCTAAATCCAACAAGCTAATTTGACATTAAGATAACTTGACTTGGTGCTGTTGCTGCCTATTGCCAGTCAAATTGTTTCAACATATTTAACATTATGTTTGTTAAATAGTAAAAACATAAAATTCGTACACCAACGCTTAGACGGTTATCAATTAAACGTCCGTGACGAACGTAGCTATGTAATTCGTAATGTAACTGATCACGACGTTATTCTACACGTCACCTAGTTGAATATGACGTCTGAGAAACTAGAATCCTCCATTTGCTTGCAACTTGTTGGCTGAACAAGTTAACGTTGAGTGAAAACAGGGCATTAAATGTTAATTTTCATCGTCTATCACTAGTATCCAGGCCGAAGCGCCTATTGGAAGCAACTGGTGGGTCTCGTTACACGCATACTAACTGGTTTGAACCAACTTGTTAGAAACATGTTAGCCTATATGTTACGACCTATAATGCCATAAAGTGGCATACGAGTGTATCAATGTGCCTTCGCGCGTCAACAGCTCTAAATATGATTAATCGCCATACCAGAGTACTATCTTCACCATTGGCTTCACATGGAGGAATCAGGTTTATCCCTCAATCATATGACGTCATAATCAACTACGCGATGCGTTGGCTGACGTCATATTCAACTACGTCACGAATGACTCGATTTAGTCCTTCTTAATCGCTTCAGATTGTAAGAATTGCACGTGAGTGACCAAGAAAACAAAACCAACAACAGCAGCAGAATTGTATGTCTTTGCTATTTAAACTGATTTGACTTGGCGATGTTGCTGCAACAACGCCCCGTGAAATTAGTTTCAAAAGATTCAACAGCAACAGCTTACCTGAATAGTTCTCTGGAAATTGAGATTCCGGTAGTTTAGTGCTCGACCGACCCAAACACGGGTAACGTTGGCTGGAGCTTAGCTGGAGATGGGTAGGCCATAGCTAAAGGTGGATTCATCCATTGCTTTACAAGAACCATATTACAATTCTGCTTGAGACGGAAAATGTGGGTTTCACAATTAGAATAATCAAAATATTTGCGTATTGAATGTCAATTTGCGGACCAACAGAGGATTCTTCTTGAAAATTTCCTACCAGAATGATTGGCTCGGTTATCGAGCCCGTCATTCAAGTTGTACATTAGAAAATAGATTTCTCTTGGCCTGCACATAGGCATTCCTAAAGGCCACTGCAGCGGTCGGTTTGGGCCGTCTTCGTCCTGAAAGGTGGTGCTGTTCTGGCGACGTTAGCTCAAATTCAAGTCAAAGCGACAATGATTTAATTCCTCGATCTTTCATGACATTTAATATGTCATACAACACTTAATTTGTAATTAACACCCTGGCTCACCCCACCCACCCTACAACGAATAGGGATGGTTACCATTGCAATTTGTGGTGGATTCGACCCTAAAAGGGCATTGATTCACTATCTTACTAACGCAGATCCTTGAATATGTTAGTGGTTTGTGGACGTAAATCATGGAATATCTAAATCTATGTTAATAATCCTGAGGAAAGCTATTAATGTGATGTTATTCTATCTGTACATTGACAATAATGGCGGAAGATTACGGCAATAATCTAATATGTCTTATTATTATATTCATGTGCTTTGTTTGATCTTTGAAGTAGAACTATTACCTGATATGAGCTATCTACATGATGCTGTATTCGTTCGATAAAACGTAACTGTCAATGTTTAGATGGCTTCTAAGGAACAATGAAATGCAGTGTATAAATGTCAAAATGGAATCGAATGGGACTGAACGAACATACACACGATAGTTGTGCAATGGTTGTAAGCGAGAGAGAGAGAGAGAGAGAGAAAGAGAGAGAGAGAGAGAGAGAGAGGAGAGAGAAAGAGAGAGAGAGAGAGGGGAGGGAGGGAGGGGATAGAGAGAGAGCGAGAGAGAGAGAGAGAGAGGGAGAGAGAGAGAGAGAGAGCGAGAGAGAGGGAGGGAGAGAGAGAGAGAGAGAGAGAGAGAGAGAGGGAGGGGGGGGGGAGAGGGAGGGAGGGAGGGGATAGAGAGAGAGAGAGGGGGGGGGGGGAGGAGAGAGAGAGAGAGAGAGAGAGAGAGAGAGAGAGAGAGAGAGAGGGGTAGTTAGGTTGACATGCACACTTTTATGGCTGAACTCTGCATTTGGTGTTGAGCAATTGTGCATGGTGTATCTTGTAGTTTGCCGTTCCGTTCTTTCCGCCACTTGTGACAGATTAAAAAAATTCAGGCTGACCGCTACTCATCTGTAAATTGTAAAAGACAGCTATGTTAGCATGAGCAATGCGCATCTTAATTAAATAAGTAGTGATCTGCACATATATATTTCAGGTAAAATTCGTAAACTTTTACGATGATTGGATGATGTCATATATGGTAGTCCTATAGGGTCGCTTGGGTTACTAGACAGTGAATACACTTTTAGCTATGCCCCGCCCATTTTAAGCTAAGTACCGCCCGTGCTTTAAACGTGTTGGAATCGATTTATATACCTTGAAACCCATAATCCCATTTTCAAGGTAATTATGCCCAGTCAAATTAGTTTCAAAATATTCAACAGAATGTTTATTAAATGGTAAATACATACAATTCGTACAAGTTGACGGATTATACCAAAGTAAACCGAAGTTTATTCCGGAGTATTTTTCTCATTTATGATTGTGACGTCAACCTATATGTGACGTAATTGATTATGACATCAGTGGCAGATTAGATTAATCAATTTCAGTTAACGGTAACACGACGTACCACACACCCCTGTTAACACGTATCTGTTGAATATTTTGAAATCGTAATAATCTGGTTATGGACGAAAGGTTGTCCGTATTGGATGGACTGCACTATCACTGTTTGAAACTTTAATAAGCGTACACAAATGCCTATTTTCGTAGCCCATCACAATAGTTACCACAAAAGCGTTAACCGAGACTAGTACCTTTCCCCACACGATTTTCAATGATAGTTCTATGGTGAATCTGGAACCAACTAAATATAATTTACCTTTCAGCAGCGCCAATGGGCATGGTAAATACACAAACTAACTGACTATGGTTCGCGGATCAAACATAATCCTAGTTACTATTAGACATATTTGTAATATTTACGTGTTTAAAGGTGTATTGTATCTTCTTTCTAGTGTATGAACTGACAATGTGGGCCATCAATGAACTTGATGGAGTAAGTGGTTAGATGGATGCTACATACTGGAACTCGCATGGGAATCCAGTGCCAAGTACTCTGTCGTGTTCCCATCCTTGTTGCCATTAGTCAGTGCGCTATTGGTATGTTAGTCACTTCTCTCGGGCTGTGGTTGACAACAGTGACGTCATCACTGGAAGTGCGAGAAACACCCTATTGGGCAGGGGCATTGGTATGTATCTAAAGGGTATTTAAAAAAGAAACGTTACTTATATTATATTTTATTTTATTTACCATACATTATTTTAGACAATTCTCTATGAAATGTCATTGATTTTGTTAGTTGTTTTAAAATAACGTTGTTGGCGAGGATAGATGTGGAGATCATGATCATCAGACCGTGCGTGCGCGCGTGCGTGTGTGCGTGTGCGTGCATGTGTGCGTTCGTACATGCGTGCGTGTGTGCTTTCATGCGCACGCGTGCGTGAGTACGTGCGGGCATGCAGATGGGCGGACAAGTTGACGGTGGGCGGTCAGTCGGGAGGTTTTGTGTGCGTGCCGGCGGGCTGGCGGTGGTGGAGTGGATTGGTGGGGTGGGGTGGGGTGGCGGCGGTGGGTGGGGTGGGTGGGGTGCAGGCAGCCGGGCGGGTGGGTTGGCTGGGAGGAGTTGACTGATGAGGGGGCGGTCGTGCGGTTAGGCGGGTGAATGTGTGCGTGCGTGCGTGCGTGCGTGCGGTGTGCGTGTGCGCGGTGTTCGTGTGTACGTGTGTGTGGTGTGCGTGCGTGCGTGCGTGGGCACATGCATGTGTTGATGAGAGAGAGAGAGGCAGATAACTTCATAGACTGAGAAAGTATTCAAATATGTGCTTTAAACTCTGCATCTTACCTGCTAATAGCGGACACTTGCTTTTGGTGCCACAAGAGGGTGGTCCGTTAGAGGGTGGTCCGTTAAACTGGTGGACCACCCGTCTTAAGTAACCACCATATTGTGGACACAATTATTGTGGCCACAAATGCCATTTCATAGGGTAATCCACTTACTGTATTAACAAAGGAATCCAATCTGTCAGTCAAGCATCTGATGTCATAATCAGTACGCCAAAGGTAGGCGGACGTCACAATTTAAAGACTTCATGAATGACGTTCGTCTCTTAATGGTCCGTCACGTGTACGAATTGTATGGCTTTACTACTTAATAACCATTCTGATGAATATTTTGAAACTAATTTGACTGGGTTTGCTGCCACCGATGGCAGCAAGCCCAGTCAAATTAGTTTCAAAATATTCAACAGCTTACCTGTATATTTTGTTGAAAATTGAGATTCAGAGAGTTCATGGTTCGATCGACTAGTACACGGCCTAAGCGTAGGTGGAGCTAAAGCTAGAGATAGGCGGGGCGTAAAAAACTGGATGCATTCGTTGTTTCATGACGTTTCTGTACAGATAGGTTATACTGTATTATATTCTAGCTTCTGCTATCCGGTATCCTTTGTATCTATCTCTGCGCAATGGAGGCACAACCTCATAGCGACACCATCAAGGCCAAGTCAATCAAGGTAACATAATCATCGATCCCTGCGAACCGTGTTTTCCAGCCAAACATGAAGCTTGAGTGTTTGATACAATTCTCACTACGATTAATTGACACAAAATTTACTAACAGTCAGGAATAGACAATATGTCCATGCGATTGTAAAGCCTCAGTTGATAGTGGAGAGTATGGTGTTAAAGGATTTGACGGGTGCCTCTTTAGCGTTGTTGGGAAATATTACCAATACACCGTTCCCACATTGACGTCATTATGGCTGGATTGCCTTAGATCGACGCAGAGAGCACGGCTGATGGCTGGTAAAAGCAACAACAAGCAGTTGACCCGTATGGAGTTAACATTGCACTAAATACACCGCAATTTAATCATATGACTTATTCAAGTCACACACCATTGAAAAGCGCATCCATTTGCCTAACCATTAATGTATTATCCATTATATTTTTGTAAAATTTGCATATATAAAATATACCATTATACCTACATTCATTTAATCAAGTGGGCAACAGGGGGTATTTTAAAATTGCAATTAACTGGATTAACTTATGCAAAAATATAAAAAGTAATACAGCAATCTTTAGAAAATTAGCTTCTCTAAATTCGGCTTTGTTGCCGAAACGGCAACTTTGGGCAACTCTGGTAAATTGCATAAATCCAAGATGGCTGCTGATCGCCATCTTGAAAAATTAATTGTTGATCTACTTGTCCTAGAATAATGTATAATACCACTTTTTAGGGGTTTAGAGATGTGCAGAAGATATTTTTGATATAATCTTTTTAATTCAAGATCAAGACCAGGTGCTAAGGGGCAGGTGAAGGTCAAAATACCTGGGTCACAGAGGTCAAATAATCAAAATTGGCATAGCGACTTCAAATTAGGCTCAAATGAAGGGGAATTTTATGCTGAATAATATTCTAACAAAAGCTGACATGAATACCCATGCTACTTGCCTGGCTTGTTTTTACCAGCCAGCTGGCTCACGTCAAGAGATTAGTTGAGGTAAATCTCCCCCCCCCCCCACCCCACCCCCCCCCCCCCTTCAACGACGTCAATGTTATTAAGGCTAACTTATGCAAATTTCTTCCTATGAGGCAGGGTAGTACAGTGTGAAAGAAAAGGTGTCGCGGGGTGCTCCACACTTCAATGGTGTCATATTGGACTATTGTGATGATCCTAGTGATGTGTGGGGTGGGGAAGTTGCTATCCATTGTAATAGTGTTCATGATTTAACTACATCTGAAGCACAATATCATATTCGCTGTTATGATGAATTCAGGACAATCCCTGTGCATGCTGACGAGACCTCGATGATTGTTGGCTGTGTCATATGATGAGGTGCTGCGGTTCATAAAGGCAAGTACATTGCGAGTCTCCCTGATGGGTTCTACGACCGTAATAGTAGTCCCATCAAGACGATTGATATTCTCAAGAAGCAGGTCAAAGTTAACAAGGGCAGGCCAGACATCGACCTTGAGAACATTTTCTCCCGACCTTGATGATTGGTCAGCGGTAGCAGATGGAGCTTAGGCATTGTTTGTAAATATGTATTTTAATATTGTATATACATGTATATATTATGTATAATAGATATCCAGCAACAGAAGGCCTCAGGGGAGACCAGTTATTGTAACTGACTATGTTGCCTTCTATAAATAAAGATTATTATTATTATTATTATTATTATTATTATTATATGTTTGCCTACGAGCCGTGTGCAGTGCCTACCTCGATCATTAATTTGAGCATGGTTGTCTCTGCAAAGCAAACAAGTGGGGCTATCTAAACGTATGTGTGTACTCGAGATCTCGCCAACAACTGCCGGCATTGTCATCGTGGATGATTCACAGCTCTTCTACCCAGCTCTTCTACCATATTGTGTGGCGACACGGTGGAAGTCCCTCAGATCGGATTGCGTCCATCCAGGGGTGTCACTATCCAGATGACACTGAGAAAATCAATCATGTGCCCAAAAGAGATGCAATCCTGAAGAGCAGGAACAACAATCAGAGGCTGACAAGCGTGTTGTGTATCTTCGGTCTAGGAGAGAACATGACAATGAATATTTGGGATATATGGTGTTTTTGGTCATGATGAGGCAGACATCACAATGATCTCATATGTCCTTGAGGCTGCCAACTGTGGCAAGGGCGTGATCTGCGTACTTAGTGATGATACATATGTCTTTGTCCCACTGGTCTATTGGGTCTATCGGGAGGAGTTGGAGTGCAAGGTGCAGATGGAGCGCTGGGATGAAACAGTGTTGAATATCAATGCCATATGTGCTGACCTAGGGACAAAGGATCTGGAGTTGCTTGGCATGCACATCCTCAGCGGGTGAGACACAACAAGGGTGACCCAGCTCCACCAGAGCTGATTGGTGTGATTCAGTGACAGTGTAAGGCACAATGTAAGAAATGCAGCACTGAGGCGTGTGGCTGTCACAAAGCACATCTTCCGTGCATGTCACACTGCAACTGCTTTGGCAAAGAGGGCTGCTGCAATCCGTTAAATAAGATAGAAGAGGCTCGGGCTAGAGATGAGGAGGGTATCGAGAGAGAGAGAGAGAGAGAGAGAGAGAGAGAAAGAGGGGATGCTGAGGAAGAGGGTGTAGAGGCGAGTGGTGGCCATAAGGGTATTGATGACGGTTTTGTTGACCGTAATTACATTGATGATGATTTGGAATAGGTAAAATATGAAGCGTATTGGGCATTATCTGTGGTTCCTTCCCCTTCTAGCATAAGATTGTGTAAATCACCCTTCTATCTAGAGTTATGAATGTTACTCCTTTTAAGATTCTTACACTGACTTTCGACTTCGAGTTTTCCTCACAAATAAATACTAAAACATATAAATAGGCAAAGCAATGTGTTGGTTTCAAAGTCATATATGCCAATGTCGCTAATGAACTTTTCACTATGCACTACATGATTTAGTGTTTCAAATATTTCTGTGCCTGAACAAACGGAAGCATCATTTAGTTGAGGTTTCTATTCATTGTCCACTGAGCGGTTGAATTTGACCTGGACCTGCCTTTAGAACCTGATCTTGACATTGAATCGGAAAAATAACACCGGTGTGTCTTCTACACATCTCAAAGCCCCTTAAAAGAGGTATTATACATCATTCTAGGTCAAGTAGTTCAAAAGTTAATTTTCAAGATGGCGACCAGCGGCCATCCTGGATTTATGCAAATTACCAGAATTGTCCAAAATTGCCGTTTCTGCAACAACGCTGAATTTGTTCTAGGACACCATGGTAGTACGAATCCAAAAGATTCATAGGATAGAACATTTCTAGGCTCGGCAAATGGCTAATGGACAAAATGTTAAACTAACGCTGTTCATGCGTTGGCTGGCACGGTTACCAGTCAGAAGCTGTGTGCGTAGTGCATTGTGTGAACGTATTTTTTCAAAATACGCTAATGCGGGAAAAGTCTATTGCTGTTTAGCCACTCCCCTTTGCAAATATTGACTATGTTGGCCAAATACGTTTGCAATATAAACATATCAAACTTGGTGTTAAGGCAATGCCACAGAGATTGTTACTACTCGCCGTTAAAATGGGAAACGCATGATAATTTTTTTATTTCTTTATACATTTAAACCAAACTTGGTGGGTGGGCATCTTTCGACATAGGCTACTAGCCAAATATAAATTATGTCAGTTTGATATGCTAATAATAAA
>CM067371.1:78489768-78512399 GCA_034401795.1 Chaetoderma sp. LZ-2023a | reverse complement strand
AATGTTCGAATTGTATATCTTTATTTACAATCTACATACACATTCTTTGGAATATTTATAATATAATTTGACAGCGAGCAGGCAGCAACAGCACACAATCAAATTAGTTTCAAATTATTCAACAGCTTACCTGCATACGTTATCTTGAAATAGGATTATGTGAATTCAAGGTTCAAAGTATGTAGGTCGATTCCAACACGAGAAAACTGTGGTCGGAGCCTAATTAGAAATGGGCGGGGCATAGCTAGAAATGGTTCCCTATATTGTGGTAGGGGTGGTGTGGATCAAAACACACCTTGGTAATAGTCTCAATGACGATCAGCATCAAACTTTTGACTATTCTGAATTTAATCTGACTCAATCAGCATCTAGTCAAAGCGATTCACCTTTCCAGAGTATCTCGCTATCAATCTGACGTCACATGACGTCATAATCAGCTAAGCGGCGTCATAACCATTTCGTCATAAATGACTCTATTAGGCCCCGTCTCTAACTCTTAATAGTCCGACACGTTGTAAGAATTGTATGTCTACTATTTAATAAACATGCTGTTGGATATTTTGAAACTAATTTGACTGGGCGCTGTTGCTGCCATAGGCAGCAACAGCACCCAGTCAAATTAGTTTCGAAATATTCAACAGCTTACCTGTATAGTTTTCTGGAAATTGGTAGTCAGGGAGTTCAGAGATCGATCAATCACAACACGAGCGAGGTGTTGGGTGGAGCTTAGCTAGAGATGGGCGGGGCATAGCTAATAATGGAAAGATCCATTAAAACACGCAATACATCGCCGTATGTTTTCACGATTTGGCGATTTTACTACAGTAATCTGAGATATGCCCTGCATAAAAATATTGAAAATCGCTTAGCACACTCTGTTTATTTCCAGTTATTGGATCAATGAAGAGTAACCCAACTCTGCGGTCTCTGCCCTTACTAGTGGATATATTTGATGCACTAACACAGTGACGGATCAAGAGGGTGTGTGTGTTGTAATATTTAAGGCGTTTATATGCTAGTTCCCAATGCTAGGGCTAGACTCACGCCTGGCCTTTATGGTTTTCTGTTGAATTCTTGTGAATTCTTGTGACATCGGTTTGTGCATTAGCTTGTGTCTCTCTGGGTGTGTGTTGATCGTTGTCTCTCGATTTTATCTCATGTTGCTGTTCTTGTCCATGGCTTTTCTGTTGCTCCTCATGCTTGGGCGTGGGGTGGGGTGGGGTGGGGTGGGGAGGGCCTAACCTGGACCTAACGGGGGTGGGGAAGGGATGGGGTAGGTGCTGGGTCGGGGGGGGGGGAGTAGGTGCGTGCGGTCTTATGACCTGATGTACCCAAGGGGTGGGGGGCTTTAGGTCAGAGACCTCCCGGCCCCTTTGGGGGGAGTGGGGAGGTTGGGGTGTGGGGTCTTTCGGGTCCTGGGACCCATTTGCTCTTCTGGCCATCATCAGAGCAGGCACCAGCGCGCACTTGTTTGATTTTGATTGATTAGGCAGCCCGTATGGTGACTGCGTCCGTCCGAGGACGAACTCGATCAGTCATCCGGGTTGCATCCCTCCATAGTCCCTTCGAAAAGTCCGAAAGATTCTAATTCTAGCAATTTTGTTTTGATTTTGTAATCCGTATGTTGCGTGGTTCCATCCGAGGACGAATCCATTCAGCATCCGGTTTACTTTGATTAAGAGGGTCGTAGGGGTTGCAAAACCATACCAAGCATCACAGTTAGTGTTGTATTATTTATCGCCGTGATGTACTGAACAGATGCTGCCTGTTCATCATTGAGCAAACAGTTTGCACTAATAGGCAAGCGTACATTTAGTCTGCTAAATCGGTCTTCTTTTATTAGCTTTCCTGTAAATCCTTGCAAGACTGCAACTACCACCAGCAACGGCATCTCAATTACTCAACGTAGAACCAACAGTCCTCCCACGGGGTCTTGTATTAATAGTGACATCTGCTCGTTACCACGTTGTGCGTTACCGCCAGACAAGTGGAACTATACACCGCTCTGCTCCGCTGGTGGTATCTCCGCACCATCGTGTAAAGTACCTACGTCAAAGCACACTGTTCAGATATATAACCTAACATTGCCGTCTGGATGCCAAGAAACCGGAGGATTGCAAAGGTGTTTAGAATGAAACGTATACCGAAACTTATGAAAAACAATTTGACTATGCGCAGTTACAACCACTTGTCAACTTGTTTCCTAATCACAACAATTTGAATGCATCGTAGAGTGAATACCATGCGCAACATTTAGAGGAATATATGTGTTGACAATACATATTGAATTCCGCGTTCCTACTGTAATCGGTATCGGGTAGATTCGGCAATATTTCTCATGAGTAATGTCATACATGTGACAATGCTACTCACGAGGAATGCGCCGGGTAAAATAATGTAGGCCTCACAGACCTGTAACAACATCCATCCCAACTGTATTGGAAGATATATACTATCTTGTCATGCGCAACATAAAAAACTTTATTAACGCGTTTTGAAGCGTGGATCTTAAGGCCGTGACACACAGGTCAACAAGTTGTTACACATTACTTCCAACAATTTGGCATGCCAGTCGACGAGCGGGCTAAATCCAACAAGCTAATTTGACATTAAGATAACTTGACTTGGTGCTGTTGCTGCCTATTGCCAGTCAAATTAGTTTCAACATATTTAACATTATGTTTGTTAAATAGTAAAAACATAAATTTCGTACATCAACGCTTAGACGGTTATCAATTAAACGTCCGTGACGAACGTAGCTATGTAATTCGTAATGTAACTGATCACGACGTTATTCTACACGTCACCTAGTTGAATATGACGTCTGAGAAACTAGAATCCTCCATTTGCTTGCAACTTGTTGGCTGAACAAGTTAACGTTGAGTGAAAACAGGGCATTAAATGTTAATTTTCATCGTCTATCACTAGTATCCAGGCCGAAGCGCCTATTGGAAGCAACTGGTGGGTCTCGTTACACGCATACTAACTGGTTTGAACCAACTTGTTAGAAACATGTTAGCCTATATGTTACGACCTATAATGACATAAAGTGGCATACGAGTGTATCAATGTGCCTTCGCGCGTCAACAGCTCTAAATATGATTAATCGCCATACCAGAGTACTATCTTCACCATTGGCTTCACATGGAGGAATTAGGTTTATCCCTCAATCATATGACGTCATAATCAACTACGTCACGAATGACTCGATTTAGTCCTTCTTAAGGGCTTCAGATTGTAAAAATTGCACGTGAGTGACCAAGAAAACAAAACCAACAACAGCAGCAGAATTGTATGTCTTTGCTATTTAAACTGATTTGACTTGGCAATGTTGCTGCAACAACGCCCCGTGAAATTAGTTTCAAAAGATTCAACAGCAACAGCTTACCTGAATAGTTCTCTGGAAATTGAGATTCCGGTAGTTTAGTGCTCGACCGACCCAAACACGGGTAACGTTGGCTGGAGCTTAGCTTGAGATGGGTAGGGCATAGCTAAAGGTGGATTCATCCATTGCTTTACAAGAACCATATTACCATTCTGCTAGAGACGGAAAATGTGGGTTTCACAATTAGAATAATCAAAATATTTGCGTATTGAATGTCAATTTGCGGACCAACAGAGGATTCTTCTTGAAAATTTCCTACCAGAATGATTGGCTCGGTTATCGAGCCCGTCATTCAAGTTGTACATTAGAAAATAGATTTCTCTTGGCCTGCACATAGGCATTCCTAAAGGCCACTGCAGCGGTCGGTTTGGGCCGTCTTCGTCCTGAAAGGTGGTGCTGTTCTGGCGACGTTAGCTCAAATTCAAGTCAAAGCGACAATGATTTAATTCCTCGATCTTTCATGACATTTAATATGTCATACAACACTTAATTTGTAATTAACACCCTGGCTCACCCCACCCACCCTACAACGAATAGGGATGGTTACCATTGCAATTTGTGGTGGATTCGACCCTAAAAGGACATTGATTCACTATAGCCTATATACAAATGTACTGCGCTTGCAGTCTTACTAACGCAGATCCTTGAATATGTTAGTGGTTTGTGGACGTAAATCATGGAATATCTAAATCTATGTTAATAATCCTGAGGAAAGCTATTAATGTGATGTTATTCTATCTGTACATTGATAATAATGGCGGAAGATTACGGCAAAAAATCTAATATGTCTTATTATATTCATGTGCTTTGTTTGATCTTTGAAGTAGAACTATTACCTGATATGAGCTATCTACATGATGCTGTATTCGTTCGATAAAACGTAACTGTCAATGTTTAGATGGCTTCTAAGGAACAATGAAATGCAGTGTATAAATGTCAAGATGGAATCGAATGGGACTGAACGAACATACACACGATAGTTGTGCAAGGGTTGTAAGCGAGAGAAGAGAGAGAGTGAGGGAGAGAGAGAGAGAGAGAGAGAGAGAGAGAGAGAGAGAAGAGAGAGAGAGGAGAGAGAGAGAGGAGAGAGAGAGAGAGGGGGGGGAGGGAGGGAGGGAGGGGATAGAGAGAGAGCGAGAGAGAGAGAGAGAGAGGGAGAGAGAGAGCGAGAGAGAGGGAGGGAGAGAGAGAGAGAGAGAGAGAGAGAGAGAGGGGGGGGGGGGTGAGGGAGGGAGGGAGGGAGGGGATAGAGAGAGAGAGAGGGGGGGAGGGAGAGAGAGAGAGAGAGAGAGAGATAGAGAGAGAGAGAGAGAGAGAGAGAGGGGTAGTTAGGTTGACATGCACACTTTTATGGCTGAACTCTGCATTTGGTGTTGAGCAATTGTGCATGGTGTATCTTGTAGTTTGCCGTTCCGTTCTTTCCGCCACTTGTGACAGATTAAAAAAATTCAGGCTGACCGCTACTCATCTGTAAATTGTAAAAGACAGCTATGTTAGCATGAGCAATGCGCATCTTAATTAAATAAGTAGTGATCTGCACATATATATTTCAGGTAAAATTCGTAAACTTTTACGATGATTGGATGATGTCATATATGGTAGTCCTATAGGGTCGCTTGGGTTACTAGACAGTGAATACACTTTTAGCTATGCCCCGCCCATTTTAAGCTAAGTACCGCCCGTGCTTTAAACGTGTTGGAATCGATTTATATACCTTGAAACCCATAATCCCATTTTCAAGGTAATTATGCCCAGTCAAATTAGTTTCAAAATATTCAACAGAATGTTTATTAAATGGTAAATACATACAATTCGTACAAGTTGACGGATTATACCAAAGTAAACCGAAGTTTATTCCGGAGTATTTTTCTCATTTATGATTGTGACGTCAACCTATATGTGACGTAATTGATTATGACATCAGTGGCAGATTAGATTAATCAATTTCAGTTAACGGTAACACGACGTACCACACACCCCTGTTAACACGTATCTGTTGAATATTTTGAAATCGTAATAATCTGGTTATGGACGAAAGGTTGTCCGTATTGGATGGACCGCACTATCACTGTTTGAAACTTTAATAAGCGTACACAAATGCCTATTTTCGTAGCCCATCACAATAGTTACCACAAAAGCGTTAACCGAGACTAGTACCTTTCCTCACACGATTTTCAATGATAGTTCTATGGTGAATCTGGAACCAACTAAATAAAATTTACCTTTCAGCAGCGCCAATGGGCATGGTAAATACACAAACTAACTGACTATGGTTCGCGGATCAAACATAATCCTAGTTACTATTAAACATATTTGTAATATTTACGTGTTTAAAGGTGTATTGTATCTTCTTTCTAGTGTATGAACTGACAATGTGGGCCATCAATGAGCTTGATGGAGTAAGTGGTTAGATGGATGCTACATACTGGAACTCGCATGGGAATCCAGTGCCAAGTACTCTGTCGTGTTCCCATCCTTGTTGCCATTAGTCAGTGCGCTATTGGTATGTTAGTCACTTCTCTCGGGCTGTGGTTGACAACAGTGACGTCATCACTGGAAGTGCGAGAAACACCCTATTGGGCAGGGGCATTGGTATGTATCTAAAGGGTATTTAAAAAAGAAACGTTACTTATATTATATTTTATTTTATTTACCATACATTATTTTAGACAATTCTCTATGAAATGTCATTGATTTTGTTAGTTGTTTTAAAATAACGTTGTTGGCGAGGATAGATGTGGAGATCATGATCATCAGACCGTGCGTGCGCGCGTGCGTGTGTGCGTGTGCGTGCATGTGTGCGTTCGTACATGCGTGCGTGTGTGCTTTCATGCGCACGCGTGCGTGAGTACGTGCGGGCATGCAGGTGGGCGGACAAGTTGACGGTGGGCGGTCAGTCGGGCGGTTTTGTGTGCGTGCGGGCGGGCTGGCGGTGGTGGGGTGGATTGGTGGGGTGGGGTGGTGTGGCGGCGGTGGGTGGGGTGGGTGGGGTGCAGGCAGCCTGGCGGGTGGGTTGGCTCGGAGGAGTTGACTGATGAGGGGGCGGTCGTGCGGTTAGGCGGGTGAATGTGTGCGTGCGTGCGTGCGTGCGTGCGTGCGGTGTGCGTGTGCGCGGTGTTCGTGTGTGCGTGTGTGTGGTGTGCGTGCGTGCGTGCGTGGGCACATGCATGTGTTGATGAGAGAGAGAGGCAGAGAACTTCATAGACTGAGAAAGTATTCAAATATGTGCTTTAAACTCTGCATCTTACCTGCTAATAGCGGACACTTGCTTTTGGTGCTACAAGAGGGTGGTCCGTTAGAGGGTGGTCCGTTAAACTGGTGGACCACCCGTCTTAAGTAACCACCATATTGTGGACACAATTATTGTGGCCACAAATGCCATTTCATAGGGTAATCCACTTACTGTATTAACAAAGGAATCCAATCTGTCAGTCAAGCATCTGATAATAATCAGTACGCCAAAGGTAGGCGGACGTCACAATTTAAAGACTTCATGAATGACGTTCGTCTCTTAATGGTCCGTCACGTGTACGAATTGTATGGCTTTACTACTTAATAACCATTCTGATGAATATTTTGAAACTAATTTGACTGGGTTTGCTGCCACCGATGGCAGCAAGCCCAGTCAAATTAGTTTCAAAATATTCAACAGCTTACCTGTATATTTTGTTGAAAATTGCGATTCAGAGAGTTCATGGTTCGATCGACTAGTACACGGCCTAAGCGTAGGTGGAGCTAAAGCTAGAGATAGGCGGGGCGTAAAAAACTGGATGCATTCGTTGTTTCATGACGTTTCTGTACAGATAGGTTATACTGTATTATATTCTAGCTTCTGCTATCCGGTATCCTTTGTATCTATCTCTGCGCAATGGAGGCACAACCTCATAGCGACACCATCAAGGCCAAGTCAATCAAGGTAACATAATCATCGATCCCTGCGAACCGTGTTTTCCAGCCAAACATGAAGCTTGAGGGTTTGATACAATTCTCACTACGATTAATTGACACAAAATTTACTAACAGTCAGGAATAGACAATATGTCCATGCGATTGTAAAGCCTCAGTTGATAGTGGAGAGTATGGTGTTAAAGGATTTGACGGGTGCCTCTTTAGCGTTGTTGGGAAATATTACCAATACACCGTTCCCACATTGACGTCATTATGGCTGGATTGCCTTAGATCGACGCAGAGAGCACGGCTGATGGCTGGTAAAAGCAACAACAAGCAGTTGACCCGTATGGAGTTAACATTGCACTAAATACACCGCAATTTAATCATATGACTTATTCAAGTCACACACCATTGAAAAGCGCATCCATTTGCCTAACCATTAATGTATTATCCATTATATTTTTGTAAAATTTGCATATATAAAATATACCATTATACCTACATTCATTTAATCAAGTGGACAACAGGGGGTATTTTAAAATTGCAATTAACTGGATTAACTTATGCAAAAATATAAAAAGTAATACAGCAATCTTTAGAAAATTAGCTTCTCTTTTGACATCTGATTTCAATAATATCATGATCTTGGTTCTTCAAATAAACTGCTTGAAGTAGATTCTATCTGAGCCAAATTAGTCCATTTGACTTTTATATGTACTCAATACTCAACCTAGAAATGTTCTATCCTATGAAGTTTTTGTTGATTTCTACTCATCTGGGGTCCTAGAATAAATTCGGCTTTGTTGCCGAAACGGCAACTTTGGGCAACTCTGGTAAATTGCATAAATCCAAGATGGCTGCTGATCGCCATCATGAAAATTTAATTGTTGATCTACTTGTCCTATAATGATGTATAATACCACTTTTTAGGGGTTTAGAGATGTGCAGAAGATATTTTTGATATAATCTTTTTAATTCAAGATCAAGACCAGGTGCTAAGGGGCAGGTGAAGGTCAAAATACCTGGGTCACAGAGGTCAAATAATCAAAATTGGCATAGCGACTTCAAATTAGGCTCAAATGAAGGAGAATTTTATGCTGAATAATATTCTAACAAAAGCTGACATGAATACCCATGCTATTTGCCTGGCTTGTTTTTTACCAGCCAGCTGGCTCACGTCAAGAGATTAGTTGAGGTAAATCTCCCACCCCCCCCCCCCCCCCACCCCACCCCCACCCCCCTTCAACGACGTCAATGTTATTAAGGCTAACTTATGCAAATTTCTTTCTATGAGGCAGGGTAGTACAGTGTGAAAGAAAAGGTGTCGCGGGGTGCTCCACACTTCAACGGTGTCATATTGGACTATTGTGATGATCCTAGTGATGTGTGGGGTGGGGAAGTTGCTATCCATTGTAATAGTGTTCATGATTTAACTACATCTGAAGCACAATATCATATTCGCTGTTATGATGAATTCAGGACAATCCCTGTGCATGCTGACGAGACCTCGATGATTGTTGGCTGTGTCATATGATGAGGTGCTGCGGTTCATAAAGGCAAGTACATTGCGAGTCTCCCTGATGGGTTCTACGACCGTAATAGTAGCCCCATCAAGACGATTGATATTCTCAAGAAGCAGGTCAAAGTTAACAAGGGCAGGCCAGACATCGACCTTGAGAACATTTTCTCCCGACCTTGATGATTGGTCAGCGGTAGCAGATGGAGCTTAGGCATTGTTTGTAAATATGTATTTTAATATTGTATATACATGTATATATTATGTATAATAGATATCCAGCAACAGAAGGCCTCAGGGGAGACCAGTTATTGTAACTGACTATGTTGCCTTCTATAAATAAAGATTATTATTATTATTATTATTATTATTATTATATGTTTGCCTACGAGGCGTGTGCAGTGCCTACCTCGATCATTAATTTGAGCATGGTTGTCTCTGCAAAGCAAACAAGTGGGGCTATCTAAACGTATGTGTGTACTCGAGATCTCGCCAACAACTGCCGGCATTGTCATCGGGGATGATTCACAGCTCTTCTACCCAGCTCTTCTACCATATTGTGTGGCGACACGGTGGAAGTCCCTCAGATCGGATTGCGTCCATCCAGGGGTGTCACTATCCAGATGACACTGAGAAAATCAATCATGTGCCCAAAAGAGATGCAATCCTGAAGAGCAGGAACAACAATCAGAGGCTGACAAGCGTGTTGTGTATCTTCGGTCTAGGAGAGAACATGACAATGAATATTTGGGATATATGGTGTTTTTGGTCATGATGAGGCAGACATCACAATGATCTCATATGTCCTTGAGGCTGCCAACTGTGGCAAGGGCGTGATCTGCGTACTTAGTGACGATACATATGTCTTTGTCCCACTGGTCTATTGGGTCTATCGGGAGGAGTTGGAGTGCAAGGTGCCGATGGAGCGCTGGGATGGAACAGTGTTGAATATCAATGCCATATATGCTGACCTAGGGACAAAGGATCTGGAGTTGCTTGGCATGCACATCCTCAGCGGATGAGACACAACAAGGGTGACCCAGCTCCACCAGAGCTGATTGGTGTGATTCAGTGACAGTGTAAGGCACAATGTAAGAAATGCAGCACTGAGGCGTGTGGCTGTCACAAAGCACATCTTCCGTGCATGTCACACTGCAACTGCTTTGGCAAAGAGGGCTGCTGCAATCCGTTAAATAAGGTAGAAGAGGCTCGGGCTAGAGATGAGGAGGGTATCAAGAGAGAGAGAGAGAGAGAGAGAGAGAGAGAGAGAGAGAGAGAGAGGATGCTGAGGAAGAGGGTGTAGAGGCGAGTGATGGCCATAAGGGTATTGATGATGGTTTTGTTGACCGTAATTACACGGATGATGATTTGGAATAGGTAAAATATGAAGCGTATTGGGCATTATCTGTGGTTCCTTCCCCTTCTAGCATAAGATTGTGTAAATCACCCTTCTATCTAGAGTTATGAATGTTACTCCTTTTAAGATTCTTACACTGACTTTCGACTTTCGAGTTTTCCTCACAAATAAATACTAAAACATATAAATAGGCAAAGCAATGTGTTGGTTTCAAAGTCATATATGCCAATGTCGCTAATGAACTTTTCACTATGCACTACATGATTTAGTGTTTCAAATATTTCTGTGCCTGAACAAACGGAAGTATCATTTAGTTGAAGTTTCTATTCATTGTCCACTGAGCGGTTGAATTTGACCTGGACCTGCCCTTTAGAGCCTGATCTTGACATTGAATCGGAAAAATAACACCAGTGTGTCTTCTACACATCTCAAAGCCCCTTAAAAGAGGTATTATACATCATTCTAGGTCAAGTAGTTCAAAAGTTAATTTTCAAGATGGCGACCAGCGGCCATCCTGTATTTATGCAAATTACCAGAATTGTCCAAAATTGCCGTTTCTGCAACAACGCTGAATTTGTTCTAGGACACCATGGTAGTACGAATCCAAAAGATTCATAGGATAGAACATTTCTAGGCTCGGCAAATGGCTAATGGACAAAATGGTAAACTAACGCTGTTCATGCGTTGGCTGGCACGGTTACCAGTCAGAATCTGTGTGCGTAGTGCATTGTGTGAAGGTATTTTTCCAAAATACGCTAATGCGGGAAAAGTCTATTGCTGTTTAGCCACTCCCCTTTGCAAATATTGACTATGTTGGCCAAATACGTTTGCAATATAAACATATCAAACTTGGTGTTAAGGCAATGCCACAGAGATTGTTACTACTCGCCGTTCAAATGGGAAACGCATGATAATTTTTTTATTTCTTTATACATTTGAACCAAACTTGGTGGGTGGGCATCTTTCGACATAGGCTACTAGCCAAATAAAAATTATGTCAGTTTGATATGCTAATAATAAAACTATGACACGAGGTGTTGATAGATTATTTTAGCATTGTTCCAATGGAGACCTATATTTGATTTGAGTTCGGATATTTGAACTATATTCTCCGGGAACTAGGTGTTCACCAAGTTATATAGATCAGAATTATTATCCATTTTCCAATTGTCTCTATCTCTATACCTCAATTCTTAACCTAAGTGGCTGTAACTCTATACTATGCTGATAATTTAATACTCATCAACTTGATAGCCTATATATGGTTAATATAAACAATCTCATAACGCTTAGAATGAATACATTGAACAATTAGAAAACAAACAAGACAGCAGCGTTACACTAACCGGATATGGGAGAACGTTTTGAGAATTTGCATTTCCAAATGCAAATCTAGATTTCTATCAAGATCACAATGTCCTTGACCCCAAAAAGTCTCAATGTCTTTGTGCTACCCCTACTGGTTCAGTTAACCGTATGGCCATGCTTAGTTCCAATAACTTGGCCAATTCAAAAGTAAAGGTAACGTGAGCTAAGCCGAAGAGCCTAAGTTTTAAAATCTAAATTTTATGCAAATCTTACATCGCCCTTAACCCTTGACCTCATTATCGTTGTGCTTTATCAGCTGTATATAGGTAAACAGGTGACAAAGTGACCGAGTGTAGTTTAAGTAGGGTGAACCAATCGTGAAATATATGTTAATACGTTGAGCTAAACCAAAAAACATAACCGAAGAATAGTGTTTTATTCAAGGTCACAGTGAACTTGACCGTTGACCACATGACCTCAATAGGATTGTGTTGCAGCCAGTTGATATATGTAACCATGTGTCCAATTTAACTCCGAATAGGCTGAACCAATCCTCAGATATAAGACGATATGTTGGGATAAACCAAAAACATAACCGGAAATAGTTTTATACCTAGGTCACACTGACCGTGACGTTTGACCGTAATATCATTGTGCTCCATCTTCCTGACATAAGGAAGCACGTGTCCAAATTTATTTCCAATATGGTGAACCAATCCTGAGATATAAGGCGATATGCTGAGCTAAACCAAAAGCTTAACCGGAAACAGTTTTACGCCAAGGTCTAACTGGCACTGACCTATGACCGTATGACCTCAATATCATTGTCATCCATTCCCTTGATATAGGGAAACATGTGCCCGAGTTTAGTCAAAATAGGGAGAACCCTTCCCGATATATAAGACGATACGTAGAACGAAACCAAAAAGTTAACCAAGATTGGACGCCGACACGAAATTCCCATGAATCCAATATTAAAAAAATTCCATATGTCTTAAAATCTACACATGTAATAGCTTTTGTTTCTAGGATGTTTTCATTTGATTTTCCTCCTACTAGATATAGTCAACAAGGACATATTTGCCAAATTTTGCTTAAAACTATGAATAAATTGTGAAACGTGCTATTATTGTTGACGAATGTTACCGGATGATATATGTTGAAGACTTATTTTTGACCCTCAAATGACGATCTTGAGGAAACAAGATGTCATCCGGTCAAGTGATATTCCCAAGGACCTATATAATGCAACCAGCAATGATGTCGTCTTGTCCTAAATTACGACAGTAAAAAATTCCAAGAGGGCTTTTAAAATCGTGTTACTCCATTATCTAGGCATTATAACAGCCCTACGTCAAATTAGCTACACGATTTCAGTAAAACCGTCAGTAAATTTTAAATTATCTTTTATATGTTGGTTATTTCTGCTCAAATACTAAAGAGATAATCACAATTTATCTCTCCACTTTATGTTTTCACAGGTCACTTCCTTCCTATGCTGTTCAGGTTCGGCAATAGTGTGTGCAGTGGCCAGCTTCTACCCCGCCCTTCATGCGGCCACTATCGTCTCATTCCAGGAATGTCGAGCTCAAAACGGCGCGCATGCGTGTTTATGTATATCTCCGGGTCATCCAGGATTTCTTTATCACATGCTTGGTTATGACTGTAGCAAAGTGTGGAATGTTGTATTTGTTACTATGGTGACGCTCAGTGCATCGTGTGCGTTCGGATCGCTTCTCTGCTTATCATTTCTGGCACATTTTTGGAAATCTCGATATAGTTGATGACGACGTCATTGTTGTTGTTGTTGTTGTTGTTGTTGATGATGATGATGATGATGATGATGGTGATGATGATGATGATGATGATGATGATGATGATGATGATGGTGATGATGATGATGATGATGATGATGTATTCTGGATGAAGGTGATGATAATGGACCTTTCCAGTCTTAGCTATGTCCCACCTATCTTTCGCTAAGCTCCACCCACACTTCGCCGTGTTGGGAAGGACCGAACCCTAAACTGCATGACTATCAATTTCCAGAAATCTACACCGGTAAGCTGTTGAATATTTTGAACCAATTTGAATGGGTGCTGTTGTTACCTATGGCAGCAACAGCGCCCAGTTAAATTAATTTCAAAATATCAACAACATCTTTGTTAAATAGTAAAGCCATACAATTTGTACAGCAACGTTTAGTCCGTCATCAATTATGCGTTCGTGACGAACTTATCTATGTCATTCATGAAATCATTGATTATGACGCCATCCCACACGTCACGTAGTTGATTATGACGTCATAGGATTGATGAATAAACTGGAAAGGACCGTTATTGCTGATGATATTCTGTTTACAACTTAGATTAGTCACTGCTCTATTGCCAGATACTATTAGACTGATAAAATGGAGAGATTCGATAACTCAAGTATCTGACGTCATAATCAATTACGTCACTGGTTAGCTGACGCCAAAATCATAATGACAAATCGCCCCGTCACGAGCAGCGAAATGTTCGTCACTAGTGTATGCATCGCATGTCTTCGATGAATGAACAATTTAATAAAATTCTATTGAATATTATGAAACTAATTTGACTGTGAGCTCTGTCAGTTTTTACAACAGCTTACCTGCAACGTTTCCTTGAAATTGAGATTCGGAGAATTCATGGTGGAAAGTGATAGCCTTGTTTTAAATCCGCGTACAAAATGACCGGCGCTTAGCTAGAAATGGGCGTGGCATGGATAGAAATAGTGAACGAATGGTGAATTGGTGACAGACGGATGGATGTTGGGTGGGTGGTGGTGGGGTGTGGGTGGGGTGTGTGGGTGGGGGTTATATATATATATATATATATATATATATATATATATATATATATATATATATATATATATATATATATATATATATATATATATATATATATATATATATATATATATATATATATATATATATATATATATATATATATATATACCAGAGACAAACAAATGCCAACGGCGCCCCCCCCCCCCCACCCATACACCCACACACCTCACCCACACACCACCACCACCCACCCAACATCCATCCGTCTGTCACCAATTCACCATTCATTCACTCACACACCCTTCATTAATATTTATCTTTAAATGCTTTTAAAAATTAAATTTTCTGGTTAATATTCTAGAAAATAATACACAATATTACATTCATAATCACTAGTCAAATTTTAGCCAATCCTGGTTACAATTAGCCAGATATCAATTTTATTAACGTTTGTCTACGGCGCCTTTACACGTAGAGCGGACAAGTCAATTGATCGTTGATTCATTTATGCTAATAATACAGTGCCAAAAGCGCCTAACCCTTTGAACGATGACGTCCTAGAATCGTACTCCCAAAATTAATTGCGCAGATAAGCTAAGCTGTTAAATACTTTGAACATAATTTGACAGGTATTTGCTTCAACGGCACTTATTTAAATTAGTTTCAAAGTATTCAACATAGCTATGCTTGCTTTATAGACCCAAACGATATTTTTATCTTTCGAATTCGACGGGGTTTAATGTTAAATCTGCATTAAGTGACAGCAAGTTCTGAGAAGTTTCGGATCGAGTAATATTCCAGCCTTGACCTTTCTGGACGAGAATCTGCAAAAACATGACAAAGAAACCAAAGGCTATCAGTTAGGTTCATGAGACATCAGATATCTATTTCATAAACGATAGTTATTAACTGCTGATTTTAGCTCGGGTGAACGCATACAGGTCAGTGTGAATTGGATAGATCCGATATGTCAATAAAATATATGACGCCATAATCAATTACATCACATGTAGGCTGACGTCATAATCAAAATGCCTAATGAATGACGTATCTAGGTCAGTCATGAACATTGAATAAGTTGTCAACTGTACGAATTGTATATATCTTTACTACTTAATAAATAAACATTCTGTTGAATATTTTGAAACTAATTTGACTGGGTGCTGTTGCTGCCATGTGCAGCAACAGCACCCAGTCAAATTAGTTTCGAAATATTCAACGTGATACCTGCATCCTTGAAATACCTTGGAATTTTGATTCTTGGAATTCAGGATTCAAAGTATTATATATAAATCGATCCCAACCCACCCAACCTAGAAATGTGAGGGGCATAGCTAGAGATGCATTATCACACTATTATCACCATACTGTTGCGCTCCTGAATTTTCCATCTCGTATCTACCTGTCAACAATGAGAAACGTCCGCCTCCGGTCAGTTAGTCTCTGCGTTATATGCTCCTACGACGCCATGTTTTAATATGTGCGTGACCAAATCATTTTGTGTACGCTCGTACGTTAACACTGCCCGCACGCTATGGCCGTTAGGTTGGACCTCAATGAGATCGTGTTTACTTAAACAGATGTAATATGAACTAGAATACACTCGAGGGAGATGCGGACTCACGCATTTCCGCTCTGTCTTGATAATGCACTTAGTGACCACCGTCACCTAGATAGTTGATCTGTTGACCACAAACTCAAGCAATCATAGACTTTCGTAATATGAAGGCGTGTGAAAAATCTGGTGATTCTACCTTCTTGCATTCCAGAATTATGACCAAAAATGTGTATTCCGGTATGCACTTCGTGGCCCCGTGACCTAAATATTTGATGCCTTGTCCTGAATCTCATAAAACTTCTAGATATCTATAATAATGAATGGATGTGTCATATTTGGTGATTCTATCTATTTATGTTCACGATATGTGGATAAAGATTTTATTTAGGGATGCACTTACCGACTCCGCGATCTAGATAATTGATGCGTTGTCCGAAAATTCATATTCCTAGAACTTCTAGACACCGATAATATGAATGGATGTGCCAAATTTTGTGATTCTGCCTACTTGCGTTCTCGATTTATCGCTAAAATGTGTATTTCGGGATGCACTTAGTGACCCGGTAATCTAGTTATTTGAATTTTTGACCAGAAACTAAATTTTCGTTCTAGCCATGCGCTATATGAATGTAAAATCAGAAAAATCCGAAGTCCCAGATTGGAATTATATACTTCTGTAATGCAACGATATTCATCCAAATCCTGGCCCATCCACGTCATCGAATAATCCTGGTATCGAGGGTCGTCAGTTGTCCATATTCCAATTAAATTTGTGCAGCCTTAGGTACAAACTAGACGACATTTCAGATATGATAGCGGACTATTATGGCATTGTGTGCTTTACAGAACAACGATGACTCCTGCGACAACGATGACTTAACCGTGGACAGTTGCTATCCCCCAATACGCAGTGACAGAGATTATAATGGGGGAGGCCTTGCGATATACATTTCAAGAATGCTAAACTATAATGTTTGAATTTGAAAGTGCCAGATGCGAGGTGACGTGGCTCCGAATTAAATTTAAATTTCAAAAATAAAGCGGGCAGTGTGGATCTACAAGGCTGACACAAATAACTTTAAAAAGCAAATAGTGGAAACAAATTGGAACAACTTGTTTCAACAAACGAACAACGCAGATATAGTTTGCGAGTCATTTCACGAAAACTTTATGAATATAGCCAGAAGATGCATTCCTGTTCGAACAGTTAGTATTTAGACAAAATGACAAACCTTAGTACGATACCACACTACGGAGAGAAAGCAGAAAGCCTGACAGACATCGTAAAACAACCAGACGTACAACGAAATAGACAGACTGGGACAAATACAAAAGACAACGAAACCGAGTAAACAATATGAAAAGCTATGCTAGACAAAAATGCATAGATGGCTTGGACGAAGAATGAACCTTTCGATTTTTAGCCATGCACCCGCCTATCACTAGCTAAGCTCCATCCACACCTCGCCGTGTTCTGATTGATCGATCCCCAAATGCCCTAGCTTTCAATTTCCTGAAAACTATACGGGAAGCTGTTGCATATTTTGTAACTAATTTGATTGGATGCTGTTGCTGCCTATGGCAGCAACAGCGCCCAGTCAAATTAGTTTCAAAATATTCAACAGCATATTTATTAAATAGTAAAAGCAAACAATTTGTACAACAACGAATAGACCGTCTGCATTGGCCCAAAAAGAATCATATTGATAGTATTGATAGAATCATATGCGTCATATGATGGGTGGGTACTCTGGAAATGTGAATTAAGCGGTCTGTCCATGCGAAATTATAGGAAATATTGGAAAACAGTGACTGATAAAAGGTACACTAATAACCATACGATACCACCTTTTAATATATAAGAATACACAGGGGATATGGAGGATATTGCCTTCTCTGAGCAAGTACAGGCGGATTTGCTTAATTCACCGTTCCAGAGTATCAATCCATCGTCTGACGTCATAATCGTCTACGCGTGTATGATGACGTCACAATCATTTCGTCACAAAGGGGTCCATATAGACCGTCACCAAATCTCAAACAGTTCGACACGTTGTATGAATTGTATGTATTTGTAATTCTTTGCTATTTAATAAACACGCTGGTGAATATTTTGAAACTAATTTGACTGGGCGCTGTTGCTGCCTTAGGCAGCAACAGCACCCAGTCAAATTAGTTTCAAAATATCTAACAGCTTACCTGTGTACTTTTTTGGAAATTGATAGTCAGGGTGTTCAGAGATCGATCGATCCCAACACGGGCGAGGTATGGGTGGAGCTTAGCTAGAGATGGGCGGGGCATAGCTAAAACTGGAAAGGCCCATTCCTACTTTGTAAATATTACTAAATTAAATGATGGAAATGTTGAATTACCAACTCTTGAATTTAGATGCGAAGGCAGACTTAACAATATCACAAATTTCGCTCAAGAGAAGAAACGATCTGATTATTAGGTAGCAACAAGGCCTCGGGCTCCGATCGTATTAGCCACGCATTGCTAAAATGATATCCTCAGGAAATTTCCGTCCCATTCTGTGTTCTATTTAGCAAATCGTTACACGAGCATTGCTTTCCAGCTCAGTAGAAAATGGCACATGTGACACTGTTATTCAAGAAAGGCGATGATAGCGACCAGTCAAATTACCGACCTCTCTCCTTATTAAGCTGTTTAGGCAAACTTATGGAAACACCGATTTTTAAAAAGCTACATAATTATTTAAATGAACCTAAATTACGTTATAAATATCAGGCAGGGTTTCGCCCTTGTTGTTCTACAGAATACCAGCTTATTACTATATACAACCAAATAGCTGAAGAATTAAACGATCGGAGACAAACGTGTTCGGTAATTTGTGACGTTTCCATAGCATTCGACAGAGTATGGCGTAGATGACTCTTATTTAAACTAAGCGAATATGGTATTGGTGGGAACTTGTTACTTTGGCTAGAATACTATCTCTACAACAGAAACCAATATGTATCAATCGACCAGACAAAATCAAAATCGTACAACATTCAAGCAGGTGTTCCTCAAGGGTCTGTATTAGGTCCGCTATTATTTTCTATTTATGTTAACGATATCGCCGATGATTTAGAAAACATAGCACGCTTATTTGCTGACGATACCACGGTATGTTGTTCTTCAAATAGGTATGACGTTATAGAGAGCTCCTTAAAGAGAGATTTGATTAAACTGGCTGAATAGGCAGATTTATGGCTAGTAAGATTTAACCAAGCTAAGACAGCATGCATGTTATTTAAAACGCGAAATAATAATGGTAATACCGATCTTGGTTATTCTGATACACACGCACGCACGCACGCACGCACTCACGCACGCACGCACTCACGCACGCACGCACGCACGCACTCACGCACGCACGCACGCACGCACGCACGCACGCACGCACGCACGCACGCACGCACGCACGCACGCACGCACGCACGCACGCACGCACGCACGCACGCACGCACGCACGCACGCACGCACGCACGCACGCACGCACGCACGCACGCACGCACGCACGCACGCACGCACGCACGCACGCACGCACGCACGCACGCACGCACGCACGCACGCACGCACGCACGCACGCACGCACATAATTCACTTGAAAACAATGTACAACCAGAATCCAAAATTTCCAAAATTAAAAAAGTTAGTCGAACAGGAAACTCCTAAGCCTCCAAAATTTTACAAATGTGGTATGCGAAAACTCTTCACCCTGCATAACTACTGACTACGTAACAACAATTCTCAGTTAAAGAGAGATTTGTATAGAGTAGGATTATTCACCACGCCAATTTTCTTTTGTGAAACTGGTGTAGAAGATGCATCACATTTCGTGCTAAAATGCCCTCACTATGTTTTACAAAGAGAACACCTAACGCAACAAGTACATAATTTTTCTCCATATGCCTCCGACCTTTTATGCAGCAGAAACGTAGCTTTGAATGCAGCTTTAAGGCAGTACAGGGATATATTCATGCCACTGGCAGATTTTAGTTTGAATGGATGAATCCACTCCTAGCTATGCCCGGCCCATCTCTGGCTAAGCTCCGCCTATGCTTTACCCGTAGTGGGATCGATCGAACACTGAACTAGAACCTCAATCTCCAGAAAACCACACGGGCGATCTGTTGAATGTTTTGAAGCTGGTTTAGCAGCAGCGGCGCCCAGTCGAAGTAGTTTCGAAACATGCAACAGAATGGTTATTATAGGTAGTAAAACATGTAATTCATACAACCGGCGGATCATTAAGCGTTGATGACGGACTTAGATATACCAATAAATTGTAAGACAACTAACTATACGAGCACGTCAATGCGGATGAAAATAATGATGCTGATGTAGTGCAGCTCGGAAATGGCTTTGAGAGTTTCCAAGCAGTATTATTTTGAAAGTAATGTAAGAAATTTTCTGTTGATTATTCTGGGCCTAGTTTGATTGGCGGCCTTAGGTGGCGATGGCTTCCGTTCATGGTGCGTGCGGGTGAGCAACGGTATGTTTTGTTTTGTTTTGGAGGCGAGTTGGGTTGTTTCGGAGCTGTACTGTATTAATATCAATACTTACAATAACAACGATAATCAAAATGAATGTAACAGTTATGATGATAGTCAATATGATAATAATATTAATAATGACATTTGATAATAATAATAATAATAATAATAATAATAATAATAATAAAAATAATAATAATAATAATAATAATAATAATAATAATAATAATAATAATAATAATAATAATAATAATGAGTAGACCATCCACTATACTCCAGCCATGTCCATTTGGAGATGGAAGATTCTGAACAGCTTGCAATGAACGTCTCCAAACAAGAGCTTGAAAATTGGCCCTTTCGGTGTGATGCTTTAGACTATTCGATGTAGGTGGAAGATTTTCATTTCTTTGTCTCTTTTGACAAAAGAGCCAATAACGGGTTTCATCAGCTGTCTCTCCCACATCCCTGGTGGTATACAACTCACAGACAAATTTCGGTGATAAGTCAACATGTTCGCCGAGTTGGGCTAAGCTAAGCTGATGACATTCAGATGACTTTAAGAGATTGAATGCTTTTCTCTTAGCGACTCAAAATAATGCACTAGTGCTATCACAACCTGTAAGAGAATGACACCCAGGCAAAGACAGACAGATAGCTGGGCCCAGTACTTGAGCCACGTCTGTATCAGGAGACTGTATAACAACACGCATGTGGTCTTTTGAAACGTGTAGCGCGTGCAACATCATACGCGTATCTGCTTCATCGTGATCTGATCGAAGTTCTTCCAAATACGACGAATTGTTCGCTGAAATGACAACAACATCCATTCCATCGTTAAAGCCACCAGCAAGAATGACGCAATTGTCGGCAGATAGCATATTTGGACCAGTATCACGCCACCGCTTGCTGAGAAATGCAACCAGGTTACTTTTGTTGCTTGGATTGCTGATGTACTTGGCCCATTGCTTTGGAACGGGAGTATTTTCTCCAGCAATCTTTACTTCCAATGCTGTTGATGACCCACGTTTTAGCCGCTCTTCCGCTTTGAGAGATTCCAGTCTATCATATCTGTCAAAAACTATATCTACTCTGTTGCAGTCTTCTTGATTCAGTGGAACTGTAAAGATGTGCCAGTATTTATCAGCCAATTCTCCAAATGTAGACGGACCTCCAGTTTTAACCATTTGCACAATTGCCATGCCATCTACTACATAAGCTGTTGCGCCTGTCTTGTCAACAGGTGGAAGCCGTCCATCAACATTTACTTCCTTTTCTAGTTCACTTAACAAAACACTTTTCACATTCTTTCTTAGAGTCCCATCCGTATGTGACAATGATAGTGGAACAGCAGACAGTTCATACGTCATCACTAGTTTTAAATCAACATCTCTGGACCTTGCGGCAATAATTAATCGACCAAATAGTTCGCGGTCAGATCTCACATTGTGAATTTTTTCATCATTTGTTTTGAGTTTTTTCTTCTGTGCTAGGCTGGCAAATGTTTTAAGTTTTAAGTGTGGCAACGTGTCCCAAAAGCTTCTCGTGTTAGTGTCCAGCCGCTCCTGAACACAATTTTCCATAATCTCCTTACCAATGTCACAGGCGGAAACCAGTCTCTTGGCGATTTCACTAGGCAATACCACGCCAGTTGCAATGTTTACAAGCGGAAGACACTCGCTGTCGTCGTTTTCCGCAATATTAAAGGGATTGGTCATTATATCTGATGAGAACATCGAAAGTATCTTCTGCACATCGGTTTCATCCCTGTTCATTCGATTAGTCCCCATTTCCTTATGTACTCCAAACATGTGACTATCTTGTAACCCACACATTTGCTTTGTGACCGTTGTTATGGCTGCCCTCTCGTGGCTAGTTAAAAACCACATCTCCAGAGCTCCTGGCTTTTGTGTTATTCCAATAATACCACCTCGCTTTTTGGAATCCAAATTAATCGATTGCTCTAAGGCCATATCTGTCCACACTTGATTGAATGGATGGTCTGAGCGACTTACGGAATGATTTCCATTCAAGAATTGTTCATGTACATGGGGATGTGTACTTGGAAGCATCTTCATGTCCGCAAGATATATTAGCAGCCATCTTGCATAATTGGTTCTGTCCATGCTGTAGAAATATGGCGCCATAGCAGCAGTAGCTGATAGGTGTGCCTGCCAATCGCCAGTTCTCTCAGCTCTTATGAATCCAAGCAGCAGCTCTACCATATGAAAATATGAGTTCCAAAATGCGAACAGGTGTGATATACAGATTCTATGATGGAGTTAGTATACATACATAA
>CM067371.1:78397268-78484768 GCA_034401795.1 Chaetoderma sp. LZ-2023a | reverse complement strand
TATCGGAAGTCGGTGGGGAATCGTTAACCCCTAGACCGCTGAAGCATAGATTCCATTTTCTCTATCCTATCGGAATGTGTTCATTTTGTAACAATGCTGCTGTAAGCCATTTGCTATGTACGACAGCAACACGTTTCAGCGACATCCCCCCCACCCCCTAATATACCCGCCACTATCTCTGTAAGTAGGCTATTGCGCATTTTACACCATTCGATAAGGGTTAAATGAAGTGGCACACTTGACACGTGCGTATTGTCAAATTACTCAGCCGACTCAAGATACCGTTATAGCGTGCGTCGCAGGTAGTGTAAATATATATTCCAAGAAAACAAATGATATGATAATATTGCCGGAACCACAGAACCGATTGTAATAATTCTGATACGTCACAGGCAGTGTAAATATATATATATATATATTCTAAGAAAACAGATATGATAATATTGCCGGAACCACAGAACCGATTGTAATAATTCTGATACCTACCTGTAGCTGCAAATTCAAAGATTTATCGAATGCTAGGGATGTTAATATCGGCCTAGTGGTTCAAAAGATACATTCTGCGGGAAAAACTCGGCCAGCAAAATTTCAAACAAAGATTTCAGGACGTGCTATCCATCATGCCATATCAGAATGAGTATTACAGCTACAATGACAGAATTTGCTGTGCCGAAGCTTAACAATGTTATCACATAACGGGGAAAATTCCATCAAAATATCTTAATTATTGAAATTACTACAACTTTCCGGCCAATATTGATCGCCGATGGGAATTCCCAGACTTTATGTCAAAATGTTAATTCATTTGCTGATATCTCTGGCAATATTCACGTGAGCAAAATTATAATTGGTCAGGCAAATAGCCATTTCTTTCAGCTTTAAGCACACTCCAATTTAATGACAATACGCAAAGATAGAGTCTACGAGACAAAAACCATCTCATGCTGAATTTTACCAAAAAAGGATAACATATTCTCAGATCGTATCTTAGATGAATAATTTTTTTAATATATTCCAATCTTTTGAACCACTTGTCCGATATTAACATCCATTATATCATATTAATCCCGAGGTCGGCACCTATCTAGATATTTAGATTTAGAATCATTGGAATCGCTTCAGCGGTTCGTTTGCTATTATCATTTACGTATACTTCCTTAAAATATATACCAGCATCTATTGGCCTCGCTCCTCCAGTCAAAGCAATAGCGGTGGTGCAGGACTGACGTCGCTAGACGCGATAAAATGGCAGCGACCAGATGTGCGAAAAATTCTCAATTTTACCGACTTTATCTAACGATAGTTGGTTACGCTATTTCTATCTGGTTATTATTCTGGCGGAATTTCATTAAACATGTAATAATGTTTCAAATAAAGCACACTTTTTATCATCCCGGAATTGTCCTTTAAGCGCTAAAGAAGACTATATATATCGAGTTATTCATGACGTTATGAATATGACGTCATCCTACACATCACGTAGTTAATTATGACGTCATATGATGGATGGATAAATTGGAACGGTCCATTATTCAGTTACGAAGATGTGTATGAAAATGAGCGCAAGACAGAGGAGTGGCCATAATGGTAGCCGTGTCTATACACAGTGTTCAGCGATCAGTGGAGGAAGCTTTGGGCAAATGAGGTTTACACGATCAGGTAGATTGTACAATTTATTGTACGACCCATAGGCATTAGTACACGTCGTACGACACATTGTACAATCTATCTGATCGTGTAAACTCGGCTTTACTAAAATTCCATAGCACATTAATGGAGACCATGTGAAACTATTAGAAATCACACTAATTACATTGTATATGGTTGCCCTGCACACAGCTTGCTGAATAGACTCCAAGTTCAGCAAACATATTTGACAATGGGCATTGATTTAGCAAGTTACCTCGCCACATTTAGCCTAGGCCTATATATTATTGCTATTGCTACTCAACTGCCTTTAAAACTCGTAGATTTTATACGTAACCTGTCAGAAACGGGTGCTACTCTCCCTCGTTTATTATCAAAATAATGCAATAAACGGGATACTCATTTGTCATTTATTTCCTCCACTTTCTGGCTGGCGATGTTGAAACAAACCAGGGTCCGATTAAAGGTAATAATATTTTTATTGCACATATAAATGTTTGCAGTTCCAAAGACAAAACTAATCATATGGACGTTAATCTATAGGCCTATTTGAGATTATAATTGTGACTGAAAGTCTTATCACTCCAACTATTAATAACAATATAATTTAATTACAAGGATAGATATCGCCAACAGGCGTGGGCAGGAGCGTGTGCTTATGTAGCGGACAAAGTCGCCATCTCTCGTCGTACTGAGCATGAAAGCCCACACATTGAAATGATCTAGACAGAGATCTCCGATCAACCAGAACTCCTATCATGTGTTATCTATCGCCAGCCTAATACTGAGATTGACAAATGGCAAATTATATCAGATACGATCGAGAGCGTCCGCCACGTGAAGCCAAAAAATATATTGTGTTAGTAAGAGATCTTGATGATGACATACTTAATAAGCCAAGCATCATTTATGTGACATCATCAATGTCCTATATGGTTCTATCAGCTAATTATTGAACAGGTGCGACCATTCTCTAACACATTACGTGATCCAACCATCTTTAATAATATCAGAATTGTCCAAGATAGTGGTGTAATTGCGCTATTCTGTAGTGACACCACCCCAAATTACGTGGGCATACCTTCTAAAATACCCAAACGTAGATCTTACACAATATGCATATGGGAATGATTGGGGTAAACTCCGGCACCAAAATCGCTGATGTAGTAATCTTTCTCACTACGATGATATTGACACATGGTGCCAACCTATTACTACACATATAATACGCGTCCTACTTAATTTACCAATTAAATCAGCACTATAAAGCCCGATGATAAACGATGCATGTCTAATAAATCAAATATGAGATGAGAGATGAGAATGGACCTTTCCAAGTTTATCCATCCATCATATGACGCCATAATCAACTAGGTGACGTGCAGGCTGATGTCATAATCATGACGTCATGAATGATTCGATATAGTCCGTCTTTAACGCTTAATAGTCCGACACGTTTTACGAATTGTGTCTTTACTACTTGATACACATGCTGTTGAATATTTTGAAACTAATTTGACTGGACGCTGTTGCTGCCATAGGCAGCAACAGCGCCCAGTCGAATTAGTGTCAACATATTCATCAGCTTACCTGCACAGTTTTCTGGAAATTTGATAGTCAGGGAGCTCAGAGATCGCCCGATCCCAACATAGGCGTGGTGTGGGTGGAGCTTCTAGCTAGAGATGGGCGGGGAATAGCTAAAACTGGAAAGGTCAATTAGAGCAAAGCTATTCAGAAAACCAAGACAGTCTAAATTATACGAGGTGGCAAACCTTACGAACAGATGAATGATGTTAACACATTAGCCCTAAGTAAAGTCCTAATATGTGTGGAAACATCAACTGCTACGGTACCAGTGTAGCCAGAACCAAAGGAAATCTTCTGTCGATGATCCACTTGTTACAAAGTTGTCTGAACAGCTGAAAACACCGCGACTACGTATTTATCAAAACAGTCGAAATGAACACCAAATAGAACTAAAGTGACACAATTGCGATAAAACCCTGCGCAAAATCAAAAGAGCAAATGACCTGATAAACAAGATCACGGCCACTGATGAGTGTCGAAAAATGTTCAGAACAGGCAAAGAATTAAAATTCAGCACTCCACAACAACCACTTTCTGTACATAACCCTGATCGTTATTTCATCGGCTTTGATCAGGGAAAAGGTGAAAAACCAAGGAGTGGTTCAAAGATCAGTTCCCTGTCACGGAAAACGAACCTCTGCCCACGGCCTCTCCAAATGTCAGTAAACGAAGCAGAAGTTAGAAACGCTTTAATGTCCAGATGACGTGTAGACGGTTACAAAAATCCCAAACGTGTACACGGGAAATTTTTTATAAAATATACATATTTATGTGAAATAAGTAACATAGCCCTCAAAGAAAATGTTTATATTTTTTGACAAATTAAATTACCGCCACCCTCTCTATCGGTCAATGATTTCCGAATTAACCCTTTAACGCTTACGCCTCTCAAAACACGGCTCCGGCAGTGTTCTTGAGAAATGTCAATTTGAAGACCAAGAGGAGGCAGGTTTTGTCTTTTTAATTTTACCACTGGAATTGCTAACCGAGCCAGTCATTGCTACTGTAAATTTTCAAAAACAATCATCTCTTGGTCTGCTCATGGGGATTTTTATGAGAAATAACTTTGACTGTCATCGGGGGTTAACCAATTACCCGCACGTACCAGCGACATGAACTGAACTGAACTGAATTTTATTACACCAAGGCCATACATACATGACATATAGGGAAAACAGATAGTACATCTTATAGCAGACAGAGTAACAATTGTACATTATCATTATTATATACGGTTATTATAGTCATATGCGAAGACCGCCATATCCACTGATAACTATCCTATCCAAGTCCATGGAAATGAAATGAAATGAAATGTATTGGTACTGAACGAAATTACACGTTTTGACCATATAGAGATCTACAATGTAACATATAACGTTGGCATAATATAACAGTTTAACTAGAATTTACAGAAACAAAAACATAATTCGAACGAACATGAAATTACATAATATATACAGTCAGCCTTCTGCGACTAGCCACATTGTTCTGGAAGCAAGAGGATGGCGCTTCTCCAAGACAGGTGGTCCGAATACCACCTGTCTAAAATACGCACAGTTGCTAATGGAGGGATCCAATCTGTCACCCAAGTAATTGACGTCATATTAAATTACTTTATTAGAGGGCTAATGTCATAATCATTATTAGGTTTAACACAGTCGGGAAAAATTGAATAGTCCGCAATGAAGAGTGCCAATTGTATGTGTTTGATTGATTTATAGTTTAATAACTGTTCTGTTGAAAGGTTTGAATCTAACCTGACCTGGAGCCGTTGCTGCCATAGGCAGCCACTGTTCACAGGCAAATTAGCTTCAAGATATACAACATTTTAACTGTACAGTTACTCTGAAATTGAAGTTCTGGGTGTCGGGGTTCAAGTTATATAAATTCATCCCAACTTGCGCAGAACTTATGTGGAGCTTAGTTAGAAAACGGCATAGACAATTAGGTCATCAGGGAGCTGACGTCACGATCATTACAAGGTTTAACGTAGCAATTCCGCTATGAAGTGTACGAATTGTATGTCTTTGATCGATCTACAAGTTAATAAACGTTATGTTCAGTAGTTTGAAACTAACCTGGCCGGGGGCCGTTGCTGCCGTAGACAGTCACTGCCCGGAGGCAAATTAGCCTCAATATATCCAACAGTTTAGCTGCCTGTATAGTTACTCTGAGACTGAGATTCTGGGAATTCCAGGTTCAAAGTATATAAATTGGTCCCAACACACACATAACTTGGACGGCGATAATCTAGAAATCGGCGGTGCATAAGTATAAATGGATCCCTATATTCTTGTGGTCCATAATGTGGTGGTCGCTTCAGACAATTAGCAGCCTTAGATCTGTACAGCTGCGTTCTTGAATTCAAACGCCCATGGGCCCCTCTATTCCTGTGGCCCGTAAGGTTGTTGCTACGATAATTATCAGCATCAGACATGTACAGTTGTGTTTCTGCGTTCAAACGCGTAGTATATATATTTAGCAAAATTCTGCAGTACATTTCTCTTTAATAACTCCCAATTTTTTAACGCGAGGCGTGTAATTAAGTACTTTACTCTGAGGTCTTGGTATTTAGGACATGTAAAAAGGAAATGGTGCTCATCTTCAACGCAGCCTAGATCGCAATAATAACATATTCTATCTTGCCTCTCTAATTTGAGGTGTCTACCCTTTTCGATCTGCAGTACATGTGCACTCATTCGGAACTTTGTGAGTGCTACTCTGTATTTTCGGTTATACCTATCATCTAGTAAATAGTTTTCCATAGCAAACGCACATTTAACGGTTTTATAAAAGTCATATCTGCTATGGCTGGTGTCGTTTAATGACGCCGACCAGTAAGAAATAAACCTGTTTTGCAAATATTGTTTGATATTTTTTAAAGTGTCATTAATATTCTTCGATCCATGATTATTCCAAAGCTCTGTGAAACCGAAGTTTCCAACATTTTTCTAATGCTTGTGACCCAGTTAGTGCTTATTGCTGAATTGTCGTTCTTATACATTTCTAGATATGCTTTGTAAATAATCGATGTTTTCGGGATTTCGGAAACGATGTGTATCCAATATTTTATAGCGTGTACTATAGATTGGATATAGATTGGATAGTGGCCTACATCACCAAGGACACATAAGTTTGGTGTTTTAGAATGAACGCCTAGTATGTTTTTGCAAAATTTTAAATGAAGATGTTCACCTTCGAAGCTAGTTACAAATTTGTCTTCTATCACTTCGTGGATGAAGGCAATATAGATCTGTGACAACTGGCGGCATATTACATTAAACATGCGTTTCATTAGTTCCAATACTCATATCGCGCAATCAAGCGGGGAATGGTCTCCTCCAATTGTAGTTTGATAACGTTCCATATTCGTTCATTGAATACATTATAATTATATAGCAACGTGGTGGCGACCATGCATGTCGTATTTATATGGGCTTGGACATGACTACATTACGGCATAAATTTAACGCAGTATTTAAGACAGTAATTTGAGTAAGCTCTAAGTAGATATGAAGCATACCTACGCGGGTGGAATAAACAAACACTCCTTGTCAGATCACATAGGTGTGAATCGCAGTTGAGAGTTCAAGCGTGATCTTATCAACACAGATTATCACTTTGAATGGCATGACGTGCGACACTTATCTACGCTCACAGCGGACTGATCGCCGCCAGCCTTTGGTCAACTCTCTAATGGCCAAACCTGCTAAAACGGTCTCTATAGTGGTCTTGAGAAATATGTCATTATTGAAAGTCTATTTGCATGTCGAGAGAAGACAATTTTTTTGTAAATTTATCGCTGCAATGACGTACTCACTGAGTGAGCCAGTCATCAGCGTGGTAAATTTTCAAAAGGTTGTCTTATCTTTGCCCGCAAATAGACATTCAGTAATGTCAAATTTCGATTTTTCTTAGCCAATCTTGACCATCAAAGGGTGAATGACTATTGCTTGATGTTGATCTGTCCCGAACATGGGCCAAATGCAATTTTTTGTCCGAAGTCGGTAAACAAGCTTTAATCCTCTTGTGTCAACGTAACCTTATAATGGTCAGGCCGGCCAATGTGGTCTCTGCAATTGTCTCTATGAATTTGAATTTGCGGACAAAGAGAAGATTAGTTTGTAAATTTACCACTGCAATGAGTGGCTCGTTAGCCGAGCCAGTCATTTCAGTGGTAATGTTTAAAAATAGTTTTCTCTTGGCACGCAAATGGACCCTGATAAAGCAGAAGTTAGGATTTTCATTTTCGTTTTAATGTTAAAGGCGACCTAAACATCATCTAGTGGTCTTGAGAAATATCCATTTGAATGACATCAAAATGTCCTTTTTGTAATTTCCAATGAAGATTTCACAAAATCGTCTTATCTTGATCTGCAAATAGACTTTACGGGAGTACAAAAATTTAATATTTTGTATTTTAAAAATGGGCTCTTAGAGGCGCTGTTGACACAATGTGGATGTTGTGGGTGGGAGGAGGAGTTAGTAAATTGTTATTTTAATTCCCAAACCCACCACAATACACCCTCTATATTTAATAATAGGCTAAATAGATATCAAATTAATACTACATTTTTGCAGAAGAATGTTAAATACGTGTACACGTGTACACGTTCATTAAAACAAACGTGTACACGTGTACACGTTCATTAAAACTAACGTGTACATGTGTACTGGTATGGCTCCAAATGAACGTTAAAAAGTCAGTCACGTGCACGGATTGTGTGTCATTGTAAAGCTCTTCAAGCAGCAATAAAAATGAACCTAGTAGATCAGTTTAAACAAACATGGCATGCACTAATGAATGAATCATGGAAGGGGAAAATATATAATAGTTTCAAAATTATTTGGAAACAGAAGGATATCTGCTTAGACTCAATGATAAAAACAGAATTATATTTACTAGGTTTAGAACTAGCAACCACTGTCTACCGATAGAAAAAGGAAGATGAGAAGGAATAATAATGGAAGAGAGAAAATGTAATATTTGTAATAAAAACGAAATCGGAGACGAATTCCACTATATATTTATCTGCGACATTTTCAAAAATATCCGATCTGAAACTTTACCAAAATATTATTGCAAAAGACCAAACTATTTCCCACAACTATTCTCAACTAAAAATAGAAGACTATTATCTAGAATATCTGCCAACTTATTGACGCAATTACTAATCAGTTTCAACGTTAGCAACCGCGCACATACATACGCACGCACACACGCACGCACGCAATCACGCACGCATACACACACCGAGATTAATAACAGTAACAATGACGACAGCCGTAGCTACGGCGAAAATGATGTTAACAAGGGCATTGACGACGAGAAATATTATGACGACAAAGACGATAACTTAATAAATAGGACGATAGCAAATTATGAAAATAATGCTGAGACTGACACTGCCAAACAACCACTGATACCACCGCTTACATCACCACCACCATTACCATCAGCATTAGACATTAGACAACCCACTGACTACCACTGATACTACATCCATATCCCAACTGATGAGGCCATTTCAGGCTAAAAGTAGGCTAAACATTCATTGGGTTCTGTATCATTTGGTTGAAAACTTGGAACATTGGGGGTGCACGTTCGCGCCGGTGCCTGATGATGGAATTGTTTGAGTTCTAGACTTTTGGAGGGTTAATTCGTGCACATAATGCAATAAAACGAGTTGGGTCTTAACATGTGATGATTTCATCGATATAATTTTTTTTGGTTGTGGATTTAAATTAGAGGCTCGTGCCTCTGATTCGATTTCGCAGCTGAAGGGTTGTATTAATTTGTACGGAGTGAGGTCATCATATGTTGGGATTTATTTCGTCCCCTTGCATCTAGGCACATAATTTGAGCCTCTAGGAGTGTACGATTTGGATGGTTGTGTTTTCGGGCATTAGGTGTGGATATGCACCTTTAATGTCATGTTTTCTTATTACTTCCCATGTCGAATAGATGTTAGTGCTGCACGCCAGGATTAATGTATTACTTATTACTTCCCATGTCGAATAGATGTTAGTGCTGCACGCCAGGAATAATGTATTACTTATTACTTCCAATGTCGAATAGATGTTAGTGCTGCACGCCAGGAATAATGTATTACTTATTACTTCCCATGTCGAATAGATGTTAGTGCTGCACGCCAGGATTAATGTATTACTTATTACTTCCAATGTCGAATAGATGTTAGTGCTGCACGCCAGGAATAATGTATTACTTATTACTTCCCATGTCGAATAGATGTTAGTGCACGCCAGGAATAATGTATTACTTATTACTTCCCATGTCGAATAGATGTTAGTGCTGCACGCCAGGAATAATGTATTACTTATTACTTCCCATGTCGAATAGATGTTAGTGCTGCACGCCAGGATTAATGTATTACTTATTACTTCCAATGTCGAATAGATGTTAGTGCTGCACGCCAGGAATAATGTATTACTTATTACTTCCAATGTCGAATAGATGTTAGTGCTGCACGCCAGGATTAATGTATTACTTATTACTTCCCATGTCGAATAGATGTTAGTGCTGCACGCCAGGAATAATGTATTACTTATTACTTCCAATGTCGAATAGATGTTAGTGCTGCACGCCAGGATTAATGTATTACTTATTACTTCCCATGTCGAATAGATGTTAGTGCTGCACGCCAGGAATAATGTATTACTTATTACTTCCAATGTCGAATAGATGTTAGTGCTGCACGCCAGGATTAATGTATTACTTATTACTTCCCATGTCGAATAGATGTTAGTGCTGCACGCCAGGAATAATGTATTACTTATTACTTCCAATGTCGAATAGATGTTAGTGCTGCACGCCAGGAATAATGTATTACTTATTACTTCCCATGTCTAATAGATGTTAGTGCTGCACGCCAGGAATAATGTATTACTTATTACTTCCCATGTCGAATAGATGTTAGTGCTGCACGCCAGGAATAATGTATTACTTATTACTTCCCATGTCGAATAGATGTTAGTGCTGCACGCCAGGAATAATGTATTACTTATTACTTCCCATGTCGAATAGATGTTAGTGCTGCACGCCAGGAATAATGTATTACTTATTACTTCCCATGTCTAATAGATGTTAGTGCTGCACGCCAGGAATAATGTATTACTTATTACTTCCCATGTCGAATAGATGTTAGTGCTGCACGCCAGGATTAATGTATTACTTATTACTTCCCATGTCGAATAGATGTTAGTGCTGCACGCCAGGAATAATGTATTACTTATTACTTCCCATGTCGAATAGATGTTAGTGCTGCACGCCAGGAATAATGTATTACTTATTACTTCCCATGTCGAATAGATGTTAGTGCTGCACGCCAGGATTAATGTATTACTTATTACTTCCCATGTCGAATAGATGTTAGTGCTGCACGCCAGGATTAATGTATTACTTATTACTTCCAATGTCGAATAGATGTTAGTGCTGCACGCCAGGATTAATGTATTACTTATTACTTCCCATGTCGAATAGATGTTAGTGCTGCACGCCAGGATTAATGTATTACTTATTACTTCCAATGTCGAATAGATGTTAGTGCTGCATGCCAGGATTAATGTATTACTTATTACTTCCCATGTCGAATAGATGTTAGTGCTGCACGCCAGGATTAATGTATTACTTATTACTTCCCATGTCGAATAGATGTTAGTGCTGCACGCCAGGATTAATGTATTACTTATTACTTCCAATGTCGAATAGATGTTAGTGCTGCACGCCAGGATTAATGTATTACTTATTACTTCCCATGTCGAATAGATGTTAGTGCTGCACGCCAGGATTAATGTATTACTTATTACTTCCAATGTCGAATAGATGTTAGTGCTGCACGCCAGGATTAATGTATTACTTATTACTTCCCATGTCGAATAGATGTTAGTGCTGCACGCCAGGATTAATGTATTACTTATTACTTCCCATGTCGAATAGATGTTAGTGCTGCACGCCAGGATTAATGTATTACTTATTACTTCCAATGTCGAATAGATGTTAGTGCTGCACGCCAGGATTAATGTATTACTTATTACTTCCAATGTCGAATAGATGTTAGTGCTGCACGCCAGGATTAATGTATTACTTATTACTTCCAATGTCGAATAGATGTTAGTGCTGCACGCCAGGATTAATGTATTACTTATTACTTCCCATGTCGAATAGATGTTAGTGCTGCACGCCAGGAATAATGTATTACTTATTACTTCCCATGTCGAATAGATGTTAGTGCTGCACGCCAGGAATAATGTATTACTTATTACTTCCCATGTCGAATAGATGTTAGTGCTGCACGCCAGGAATAATGTATTACTTATTACTTCCCATGTCGAATAGATGTTAGTGCTGCACGCCAGGAATAATGTATTACTTATTACTTCCCATGTCGAATAGATGTTAGTGCTGCACGCCAGGATTAATGTATTACTTATTACTTCCAATGTCGAATAGATGTTAGTGCTGCACGCCAGGAATAATGTATTACTTATTACTTCCCATGTCGAATAGATGTTAGTGCTGCACGCCAGGAATAATGTATTACTTATTACTTCCCATGTCGAATAGATGTTAGTGCTGCACGCCAGGATTAATGTATTACTTATTACTTCCCATGTCGAATAGATGTTAGTGCTGCACGCCAGGATTAATGTATTACTTATTACTTCCAATGTCGAATAGATGTTAGTGCTGCACGCCAGGATTAATGTATTACTTATTACTTCCCATGTCGAATAGATGTTAGTGCTGCACGCCAGGATTAATGTATTACTTATTACTTCCCATGTCGAATAGATGTTAGTGCTGCACGCCAGGAATAATGTATTACTTATTACTTCCCATGTCGAATAGATGTTAGTGCTGCACGCCAGGAATAATGTATTACTTATTACTTCCCATGTCGAATAGATGTTAGTGCTGCACGCCAGGAATAATGTATTACTTATTACTTCCCATGTCGAATAGATGTTAGTGCTGCACGCCAGGAATAATGTATTACTTATTACTCCCCATGTCGAATAGATGTTAGTGCTGCACGCCAGGAATAATGTATTACTTATTACTTCCCATGTCGAATAGATGTTAGTGCACGCCAGGAATAATGTATTACTTATTACTTCCCATGTCGAATAGATGTTAGTGCTGCACGCCAGGAATAATGTATTACTTATTACTTCCCATGTCGAATAGATGTTAGTGCTGCACGCCAGGAATAATGTATTACTTATTACTTCCCATGTCGAATAGATGTTAGTGCTGCACGCCAGGAATAATGTATTACTTATTACTTCCCATGTCGAATAGATGTTAGTGCTGCACGCCAGGAATAATGTATTACTTATTACTTCCCATGTCGAATAGATGTTAGTGCTGCACGCCAGGAATAATGTATTACTTATTACTTCCCATGTCGAATAGATGTTAGTGCTGCACGCCAGGATTAATGTATTACTTATTACTTCCCATGTCGAATAGATGTTAGTGCTGCACGCCAGGAATAATGTATTACTTATTACTTCCCATGTCGAATAGATGTTAGTGCTGCACGCCAGGAATAATGTATTACTTATTACTTCCCATGTCGAATAGATGTTAGTGCTGCACGCCAGGATTAATGTATTACTTATTACTTCCCATGTCGAATAGATGTTAGTGCTGCACGCCAGGATTAATGTATTACTTATTACTTCCCATGTCGAATAGATGTTAGTGCTGCACGCCAGGATTAATGTATTACTTATTACTTCCAATGTCGAATAGATGTTAGTGCTGCACGCCAGGATTAATGTATTACTTATTACTTCCCATGTCGAATAGATGTTAGTGCTGCACGCCAGGATTAATGTATTACTTATTACTTCCCATGTCGAATAGATGTTAGTGCTGCACGCCAGGAATAATGTATTTCTTATTACTTCCCATGTCGAATAGATGTTAGTGCTGCACGCCAGGAATAATGTATTACTTATTACTTCCCATGTCGAATAGATGTTAGTGCTGCACGCCAGGATTAATGTATTACTTATTACTTCCAATGTCGAATAGATGTTAGTGCTGCACGCCAGGATTAATGTATTACTTATTACTTCCCATGTCGAATAGATGTTAGTGCTGCACGCCAGGATTAATGTATTACTTATTACTTCCCATGTCGAATAGATGTTAGTGCTGCACGCCAGGATTAATGTATTACTTATTACTTCCCATGTCGAATAGATGTTAGTGCTGCACGCCAGGATTAATGTATTACTTATTACTTCCAATGTCGAATACATGTTAGTGCTGCACGCCAGGATTAATGTATTACTTATTACTTCCCATGTCGAATAGATGTTAGTGCTGCACGCCAGGATTAATGTATTACTTATTACTTCCAATGTCGAATAGATGTTAGTGCTGCACGCCAGGATTAATGTATTACTTATTACTTCCAATGTCGAATAGATGTTAGTGCTGCACGCCAGGATTAATGTATTACTTATTACTTCCCATGTCGAATAGATGTTAGTGCTGCACGCCAGGAATAATGTATTACTTATTACTTCCCATGTCGAATAGATGTTAGTGCTGCACGCCAGGATTAATGTATTACTTATTACTTCCAATGTCGAATAGATGTTAGTGCTGCACGCCAGGATTAATGTATTACTTATTACTTCCAATGTCGAATAGATGTTAGTGCTGCACGCCAGGAATAATGTATTACTTATTACTTCCCATGTCGAATAGATGTTAGTGCTGCACGCCAGGATTAATGTATTACTTATTACTTCCAATGTCGAATAGATGTTAGTGCTGCACGCCAGGATTAATGTATTACTTATTACTTCCCATGTCGAATAGATGTTAGTGCTGCACGCCAGGATTAATGTATTACTTATTACTTCCAATGTCGAATAGATGTTAGTGCTGCACGCCAGGAATAATGTATTACTTATTACTTCCCATGTCGAATAGATGTTAGTGCTGCACGCCAGGAATAATGTATTACTTATTACTTCCCATGTCGAATAGATGTTAGTGCTGCACGCCAGGATTAATGTATTACTTATTACTTCCCATGTCGAATAGATGTTAGTGCTGCACGCCAGGATTAATGTATTAACCGATTTCTCGCCAAAGAACGGTTAATGAACCTTTCCAGCTATAGCTATGCCCCGCCTATCTCTAGCTAAGCCGCAACCACACCTCGCTCATCGTTGGGATCGATCGATCACTGAACTCCCTGATTATCAATTTCCAGAAGACTATACGTGTAAGTTATTGAATCTTTGAAACTATGGCAGCAACAGTGTCCAGTAAATTTAATTAAAAAATATTCAGCAGGATCTTTATTAAATAGTAAAGGCATATAGTTCGTACAACAACTCTTGGCCCGACACGAATCATACGCTCTTGACGTACTTATCTACATCATTTACGACGCCATGATTATGACGTCATCGTGTACGTCACGTGATAAATGGATAAACTGGAAAGTGTAGCTCGGATCGACAGGTCAGGTGCCGGCCGTACCAGCTAAGCTGGGTACGCGCCGCCCGTCCTGGATTCGTTCCCTGAACACGCCGACCCTTGGGTAGAGCTATAAGCGTATATGAGCCTATGGGAGAGTTCGTTAAAGCGTGTAGCGCGCATGCGCGCGCTTAACACTGTTTTGACAGAGCGCGTATTTCACGACGAAGATAGGATGGCGCTTTTAGTGTACCGAGTAGGCACATTATAATTCTTTACAATTGCTTGTTCCCACCGAATCTGGCATCAATCAAGACCAGAATTCGACGGGCTCTCCGAATCTGTAAACCATTTCAAAATCGGTTAGGAGATGGCTGAGTTATCCACGGAAAACCCCTTTGATTATCTTCAAAATATTGCCGTGACGTCGTAACCACGTGTACACAGACATTCTAGAATGTTATAGGACATTCGACTGCGTCATTATTAACTACGCGCTGATTGCCTATTTCTCGACTGATGATTGGTTGAAGCCTGCGCCTATGACGTCACGAGTAGTATAAAAGGAGATGAAATCCAGAACTCGAGAGCATCCTCGACCAGGGGCCGAATAGGTTGGATCTGTGCCAGCTACTATCAGCAAGACAGGCATTAAGCAGATTGCTTCTGTCTCGGGGAGTTTCTCTCCTGTAGCCACAGCAGCAATCCAGGACTAAAAGCAATTTTGTATCTCTCGATTGTGCGGGAGCATTTTTGGAACTTTTGAATATTGTTCACGAATAAATCAAGAACTAACTCGGAACACAAACTTGCGGTGAGGCCTTTCCCGGCCTGAATATGTGATTCTACAGATGTAGAGGCAGCAATGTTCTTTGGTGGATGACTCGCCGGATCTGCCGGCCACGCCAAAAAGTGGTTATTCAACCGCCCCCACCCCACACTGATGTCGTGCAGGTTTATTTAAACTTTTTGACCGCAGCAAGTAAACGTTGCCCTGTACGTCTTAAGAGCTAACTGACGTACCCCGCACCATTAAGCTTAGTTATGTATCTTCATCCGTATTCAACAACCCACGCTTATGAACGGGTTGTTATTAACTTCCATCCGTACCATCGGTGTACGGGAACTTTCTCCCTAGCAGTAATGCTATTGTATTTCTTACTGACTGCTCGTTAGACATTCTATATTGTGATTACCGTCCTGAGTTCGATCCGCTCCCGTTCTGGACTGCATACGGGAATCCTGTTTGCGGGAACCGACCTGCGGGAACTTTCCAGCTTCCAGAGAACGATTCAACTCACGTCACACCAAGGGTGACGTATCAATTTCAGTAACACGATAGCCCGTCCTTAAGAATGGCTACCAATTATTCAAGTAACTATACTTAACATTTTAATTATTCCGTTAATTACAGCTTTAATAATTATACTTTGTCTGTATAAAGGGTCCCGATGACTAAAAGGATCCGTAACGGTCTTAGGACCGCTAGTTATATTTTCTTTATCTGTTTATAGTTATTCTTATTTTTCTGTAAGGTGTTTTTCGCTAACTGCACCGTAGTAGGTCCGTCAACCTATACTTTATATATTATTCTAATTATTTAACATTGTATTGCTTGTTCTGGGTAGTTTTATATATGGCAACTAGCCATCAGTTCATATGTTTTGTTTATTTGTAGAAAATGTAGGACTGCAGTGTACGTAGGAAACACTATATACAGCAACATTTTTATATGCATCACGTTCTCACGCCACCAACAATTATTCACTGAGGTCGCTGTCCGTGCTATAACTCTGTTTAGCCCGACACGCTACCGACTAAAAAGCCTTTCTATTCAGCTCGATAGGATAGGTTTAATATGATTAGAGACAATTTCTTCGTCAAGAGACACATAGTGTACGCCTCTTTTCTGGTAGTTGCGATAATTTATCCCCGCACTCCGGCAAGGTTGTGTAAAATTGGCCAACATACCTATCGGGCCTCATATTTATAAGTTATTGTCTCTCTTCATGTTCCAGTAAGCCTTATGGCTTCTTAATTGTTTGGATTTCCCTATCCGCACCATGGACTGATCCGAACCTGGGAAACTATTGGGGTTTCCGAGCGGTGATGGCCAAGGTGTGGTGTCACATACATTTCCCGTGTATCTTCGGATACCTAGTAGTTAGTTATCCTTGCCAATGTCGGAAGCACTGCGAAAACATATTTTAATTATTATTTCCTTTTTCATCTGCAAGACAATTCCCCCGCACCACAGTGCATAACTTGGCAACTTGCGTTTAAACCTAACATCAGGTTAAAAAGGTTAACTCCATAGGACCTGGTGACGGGCGAGATGCACATCCCCACCAAATTATGTAAGAATGTCTGGGCATGATGTTAAGATCGGCCATGCCCTCACGGGAAGGACATTCACGGTGGGTATTCGTCTCTCTTACCCCCACCGTAGCGATAGATCAGTTGCCTAAACTTGCTTTTGCGAAAAGTAACCAATGTCCTGTGACGTTTTATGTGGCTATGGAGCAAGATGTCCGGATTCTCACCCAGCTCGGAGATCTTGCGAAATAACATGTATGCACGCCGTCTCCAGTATTGATGTCTTAGGGCATCCATTCTCAATGACATCGTATCTAAAGCTAGGTAGGCGCCCGGCATTTGCGGCCTAAAGTAGTTATTGTCTCTAAAAACTAAATGATAGTTTAGGCATAGAAGAAGGCCCGCATAAATAAAAGTGGCAACTACTAATTCAGCAAACTTGAAACTAGATAAGACGGTGGCGTGGGAATCCCTCGGGAATCGCTCGTCCCGTCTTCACGTAAAACAGCACGCAACCTTATAAATCAAAATTTCACTAGGTATGGTCTTTTCTTTACAGCATTTTTGTTGAATATTAGAGTAGGCCCTTTTTGGCCAATGCTCTTCTCCCGCTTTAAGCGATGGCGACATTTTCCTGTGACGGAGGCCCGCGCGAAGCACTTGCCTCTCGCAAGGATTCAGTGGCGACGGCCCGCGCAAGGCTACTACTTCTCACCCAAACTAGCACCAGGAGTAGTGCCCGTGGGAGGACAATGGCTTTTCGACACTATAAAAGATAATTTTCTTTCCTTTCAGCTTAGAGGTATAATAGCTTATATTAAGTTAATAGGCGATCTCGTGTACGGGAGCCTCCCTTGCCGGGATACCTCTGCGGACCTACGAGTCTGTGTAGTACCTCCGGGAGTCCCGCATTTAAAAGTTCACCAGGCTGTCTCTATGTCTTGTAATTTCGTATGCTCATTTCTACCTAGCATACTTGACGGTCTGTTTAGGTAAAACTATTGTATAGACTTATTTTAATTAGGTCACCAATCAAATCTTGTAAGTCCATAGATCACGAAATTGCTATGGACAGGCATACTGGTGACATAAACTCTTGGGATGAGACTGTTGTGTTTAATGTCAGCGACAATGGTCGCACGGCCCCACAGGAACGATTGAGTTCCACCGCCCTTAGAAGCCGGTCTTTGTTACCCGTAGGGCAGTATCGCACTTGATCCGTAATCCCGAGACCGGAAACTAACCAGCGTCATCACTCGTCGTGCACATGCAACCTGGCGAGTCATCACCAGACACCGTAATGGCCCGACACTACCCCGCGAGCTACAAAAGGTACATAGCAGAGTGACACATGGCTTGCTTCATATCTACTTAGAGCTTACTCATTTTACTGTCTTAAATACTGCGTTAAATTTATGACATAATGTAGTCCTGTCATACATGGTCGCCACCACGTTGCTATATAATTATAATGTATTCAACCCGTAGGATTGCCCGCTTGATTGCGCGATATGAGCATAGGAACTAATGAAACGCATGTATAATGTAATATGCCGCCAGTTCTCGCAGATCTATATTGCCTTCATCAATGGACTTGGATAAGATAGTTATCAGTGGATATTGCGGTCCTCGCATATAACTATAATAATCATAAATAATAATGATATTGTACAATTGTTACTCTGTCTACTATAAGATGTACTATCTGTTTTCCCCATATGTCATGTATGTATGACGTGGGTGTAAAAAAATTCAGTTCAGTTCAGTTCAGATTAATCCACAATTTAATAGACATTCTGTTTTGGGGCTACTTTGACCCTGAAAGGCTAGTTTTGATATAATCAACAGTTTACCTGTAGGCCCTATAATTACCGTGTAAGTGAGATTCTGGGAGTTCACGATTCGAAGTCACAGAATTGATTTTAGCACACCTAAAATGCGGGTGGAGTATGAATTTATTTCATATTAATTAGTGCCATTTATTGAATAATAATAGCTTAAATAATAGTGTATTATAGGTCACCCTCCACCCCCCCCCCCTCTCTCTCTCTCTCTCTCTTTCTCTCTTTCTCTGTTGATTTTCTTACCCATTATGCCAGGAAATAATGGCCGTCCAATCGTGCCGTGGCGTGGCAAATATCCATTTGCAGTCCAACAAACAGTTATTTTAAAAATAAACCCCGGTGGCAAATTAATGTATTATTTTTGCCTGGAAATTGATATTCCAAGAGAAAAAAAATTCAACTTTCTTGAAAAAATCGTGACCAGCATTTTGAGTTTCTTTAAAGCGCGTTTGACACAAGAGGGTTTACTATAATAGTACCTCTGCATGCGTACGACCACCGACGTTTGACATGGGTTTGTGATTAGTTATAATTTTAACTATGGGCCATAATGATATGGTCTGAAGCAACGAATTGCTCAGAACACTGCCTTAAACTCTTTGTTCTTATGTACACCAAAACTGGAACCGAAGTATCTGAAGCCATAATCAAATACGTTAAATGCTAGCTGACGTCACCATTGCTCCGGCAGAAAAATTGGAAAGTCTGTCACAAAGTGTAAGAATTTCATCTCTTTGATGAATTTACAATTTATTAAACATTCTGTTGAATATTTTGAATGTAAATTGACAGCGAACTGTTGTTGTCATAGGCAGTAAGAGCCACCAGTCAAATTAGTTTTAAAGTATGCAGCAGCTTACCTATAGAGTTACCTTGAAATTTAGATTCCGGGAATTGAGGTTTCAACATTTCAAATTGATTCCAGCAGACGTAAAATGTTGGCAGAGCATAACTTGGAATGGGCAGGGATGGCATAGGTAGAAAGGGATCATTCTATTAAATTCTGATTTGGAAAATGAAACTTCCCGTATTCTAAATTGATACCCACCCAACCTCCCCTCCCCACCCATACAAGCCACAGCATAGCGCATTGTGCGAATTTTGTTATTTTCTCGTCGTCGTCGTCGTCGTCGTCGTCGTCGTCGTCGTAGTAGTAGTAGTAGTAGTAGTAGTAGTAGTAGTGGTAGTAGTAGTAGTAGTAGTAGTAGTAGTAGTAGTAGTAGTAGTAGTAGTAGTAGTAGTAGTAGTAGTAGTAGTAGTAGTAGCAGCAGCAGTAGTTGTAGTGGTAGTGACAACGGCAGCCGCTGTGGCAGCGTCAGTAGCAGCAACAACAGTAGCAGTAGTAGTGAATATCAGTTGCGCCAGCTGTAGGAGCAATAACGGTGGCTGTAATAAAACTGGTTGTAGCATGTGCAGCAGCAGCAGCAGCAGCAGTAGCAGTAGTAGTAGTAGTAGTATTAGTAGTAGTAGTAGTAGTAGTAGTAGGAGGAGGAGGAGGAGGAGGAGGAGGAGGGGCGGATCCAGGAGGTCATTTCCCGTGGGGTAGGGATGGGGTGGTGGGGTTGCGTGTGGGGGTGGTTGGGGTTGGGGAGGGTTTGGGTGGGGGTGGGGTTGGGGAAAAAATTACAGGGGGGAGTTAACTCTCGAAAATGGGCAAGTAAAACAATTTTATTTACAGTCTTGCCAGGGGGTGGGCTGGGGTGGGTGGGGGTGGGAGTGGGGGGGTGCAAGGGGGTGGGGGTGGTGGGGGAGTTGGGGGAGTAGGTGGGCATGTGCCCCCGAGTGCACTCGCTGGGTCCGCCACTGAGTAGTAGTAGTGTATAAAATCATAGTCAGTGACATCAAAACACCTAATTTGACATCAACTTCCAACCATCTACTACATCTAGAACTTGAGCAATGTGAATTTTGAGCTGGAACAGCGCTCATTTTGTAACCAGCATTTTGAAGGGGTTTCATTACCTAAATCAAATGTCACCTCTTCTAATTAGAGTCAGCATTCCTTGAAACCGCTATATACTCAATTTCATGCTTTCTGCCAGAAGCGAACATCTATTCGACATATTATGTCCGAATAAACTGGCAAATACACGGTGTAACGCTAGGAATAATTTAGGACTTACCGTAACTAGGAAATGATTGGGGTCGACCAGGTAACAGCTGCATTAAGAAATTACGGAAGCTGTTGATGAATTCAGTTTATCGCTCAATCATATGACGTTATAATCAATAACGTCACATGTAGGCTGACGTCTTAATCAATTACACCATGAATGACGCAATGAAGTCCGTCAAAAACGCTTAATAGCCCGTCAAGTTGTACGAATTGTATTTCATTGCTATTTAATGGACATGCTGTTGAGTATTTTAAAACTAAGTTGACTTATATGTTATTGCCATATGCAGCAGCAGCAGCAGCAGCAGCAGCAGCAGCAGCAGCAGCAGCTGCAGCAGCAGCAGCCAGTCAAATTAGCTTCAACATATTCACCAGCTTACCTGCATAGCTTTCTGGAAATTGAGATTCAGGGAGTGCGGGGATCGATCGATACCAACACCGGCAAAACGTGGGTGGAGCCTAGCTAGTGATGAGCTAAGCTCCACCCACACTTTGTCCGTGTTGGGATCGATCGCCCATGAATTCCCTAAATCTCAGTTTCTAGAAAACTAACCTGGTAAACTGTTGAATATTTTGAAAGTAATTTGACTGGGCGCAGTTGCAACAGCGCCCCAATCAAACTGATTTCAATATATTCAACAGAATGGTGGTTGTAAAGTAGTAAATAAATACAAGTTGTACACATGATGGCCTATTAAGAGTTACTGGCGGGCGTAGATACGCCATTCATGACGTATTTTAACTATGATGTCAGCCTGCGTGTAACATAGTTGATTATGACGTCATATGATTGATCGATAGACTGGATTCATCTATTGCACGTTTTCTGGGTGATTGTGATTGAATTCAGGTGCATGATCTCCGGATCGCGGTGAGGGATGCATTCCATTCTGATGATGAAAAACAGGGATCCAGGTTCCGTAATTCTTTCGAAACATATGTTCGCCATTTCTGGCAATGTTTAGATCAATAGCTAAAAGACTGTGAGTGGTCAATCTTCCGACAGCCGTCTTTGAAATATCCAGTAAATCTGTTTAAAACATTCGTCATTAAGCTTGAGTCCTGAACACCCACGAAATTCATTAAAAGCTATACTCTTCGTAAACCGGTGGGTAGAGTCCAAACAAACATGGCTGGACGATCTCTATGGTGCAAATTTTCAGAACATATATACGTGGCAAAAATCTCCTTGTCAATATGTTTTATGGTAAACATACGAACTAAGATTTAAGACACAAATCCATTTAATGAATGCATTGCCAACTAGCCAAGAGAACTGGAACTAGTTATAGATTTCGTAAAAATATCGGACGGTGCGTGCGTGCGTGTGCATGTGCGCGCGTGTGTATGTGCGCGTATGAATCCGCGCGCGTGCGTGCGTGCGTGCGTGCGTGCGTGCGTGCGTGCGTGCGTGCGTGCGTGCGTGCGTGCGTGCGTGCGTGCGTGCGTGCGTGCGTGCGTGCGTGCGTGTGAGATAGATAGATAGATAGATAGATAGATAATGATATCTATTCAATGTTGTAAGCTCAATGAAGATAATATTTATATTACATAGAGATATCTTGCAAATGTTTCTCATTATGTTACAGAAAACTGCTTGATTAGAGGGCGGAGAAGAGCTCTGTGGTATGATGGCAGATGTGAATAAATCACCGTTGCTCTGCCTTATGCTATGCGCTATGTTCGGGTGCATACTACCACAAGAATCCATTGTTGAACACACGACATTGCCATACCTGGATATAGCCGAAGGCATCACAAATTCGACAAAGACATGTGTTTCTACGGGGAATAAAATCACAGATCATTTAAATATGGGTGAGTTAGATATCACAAATCCATCAACTGATAGCTCGGCGTTACTCAATGACTCCCGCGGCATGATGGACATGACAACAATATCTTCGTCACCTAGACTGTCTACTGAACAAAACGTGAAGCTGCCAAGCAAAAATACACGCGTGTCGTTTAAATTATATAAACACGTCGATCTAATCATTAAACTCGGATTTAAAGTTCCAATTGCATCAGTCGGCGTGGTGTGTAATGTATTCAACGTTCTGGTCTTCAGCCTGAAGCAGATGTCTCAACCAGTAAACAGATATTTCCTATCATTATCCATTGCAGACTGTCTCTATCTCGCGGCTGGCATTGTCATGGCGGTCCCAACCATGGTGTCAGTTTCCGACAATCTCCTGGCAAGTTATCTCCATTCCTACTTTCTAGCACCAGTACACTTTTTCACACTTCACGCGACTGCGCGCGCTGCATCCATTCTGATGGCCCTTTTGACGATCGAGAGACTCTACGCCGTCTTATTGCCATATCGCGTTAAGGGGTTCTTCATGGACAGGTATCCAAGAGTGATATGTGGCACGGCCATTATAATCAGCGCGGCGTGCTTCATCCCTTACTTTTTTGTTACAACAGTCATCATGATTACGATACCATCTACAAATATAACCACGTACATGACGTCACCTACCAAGTTTGGGAGAGGTTATTTTATAACCACATATGCCATTGTTGGTCAAATATTATTCCAGTTCTTACCATTCACCATCATTATGATCTGCAATCCAGTTATCATCGTCCAGCTATTCCGCATCAAACAGCTGCGAAAACAGATGAGCACCACTTCAAACAGGAATGACCATATGTCGGGGACACAGAAAGCGACTGTGACACTTGCAGTCATATCTACCGTGTATTTCTTGGCCGTGTTACCACACATCGTTCTCTCAGTCATGGCACGAACGGTAGCTGAGTATAGGTCCAGAGGGTTGCAGCGATATCTATACCGTCTTCTAACATCAGTTGTTGGTATCTTCTATTACATACGAGCGACCATCAATTTCTTTCTTTATATCTCGTTCAACTCAAACTTTAAGGAAGCATTTCTGCAGATATTTGTTGCTAAGGTATTTAGGGGGACGAGCCAAGAGTTGTCGCAAGAAGGTGTTAGCGCGGATACTCAGAGAACTACAACAACACTAACAACACCAACATTTACACAAAATTTATGAAGAAATTCGAGCAAGTGTAGGAAGGAAAAGAGGGACTAATGGGTGAAACACTTTTTAGCTATGCCCCGCCCATTCCCAGCTAACCTCCGCCTATGCTTTGTCCATGTTGGAATCGACCTGTAAACTCCAGGCATCTCAATTTCCAGAAAACTATACAGGTAAGCTGTTGAATATTTTGAAACTAATTTGATTGGGCGCTGTTGCCATTTTCATTGGTCTTTCTATTCCTTCATGCACGTACTCAAGTGCCTATAGCAGCAGCAGCGCCCAATCACATTACTTTCAAAATTTTCAAGAGAATGATTATTAAGTAGTAAATACATACAGTTCGTACACACGACGGACTATTAAGAGTTTCTGACGGACTTAGATACACAAGTCATGATGTATTTTAATTGTGACATCAGCCTACCTGTGACGTAGACCTAATTGATTATGCCGTCATATACTTAACTTACAGACTTGATTTCTCTACTCAAGCCACACCACGCCCATATCTAGCTAAGCGCCGCTCACTTTATACGCGCGTTTGTTTGCCTAGAATTTAACATTTTGAACCTTGAATTCACAGAATCTCCATTTCAAGGTAAATGGGTCTATACTAGTAAGATGCAGAACAATTTGAAATAAATTTGACTGGGTGGCAGCAACAGTTCTCTTGAATCAAAATCGTTTCAAAGACTTCAACAGGATGTTCATTACATTGAGAATCAAGGCATACAATGGATGATTCCAGTTTCTCAATCAATCATATGACGTCATAATCAGGAGGTAGTGTAATGTAGGATGAGATCATAGTCAATCACGTCATCAATGGCTCGATTTAGTCCGTCTTAAAAGCTTAATAGTCTGTCAGGTTGTACGAATTGTATGTCAGTACTATTTAATAAAAATGATGTTGATCATTTTGAAACTAATTTGACTGGGCGCTGATGCTACCATACGCAACAACAGCATCCAGTCAAATTAGTTTCAAAATAATCAATAGCTTACCTATACAGTTTTCTGGAAATTGAGATTCAGAGAGTGCAGGGATCGATCGATACCAACACGGGCAAAGCGTTGGTGGAGCCTAGCTAGAGAGGGGCGGGGCATAGCTAAAACTGGGATGCTCTATTTAGACACATGTTATCCGACCGTTTCCGCTTTCGAGGCGTACCTAAGTCATTTGATTGTAGCAAGTGACGTACTTTTCCAATTACATCAGATACTTGAGTGACAGGTCGGATTCGCCCATTCCAAGGCCGCTTTCCGATACGTTATCTGGGGTACTCCACTTAAAGGTATCACGTGGTTGGTTTACCTATCTACACATGCGCGCACTATTACTTTTGCTTAAAGCAGGAGTAATCTAGTAGAGTTTGTACCACGTGATACTGTTATCCGATTATACTCTCGGGCGTTCCGATATCCAGTCGAGGTAAGCGGGGTACCTCGATAGCACATCCCATCTTAGCCCAACACTCGTCCCAGCAGAGACTAGATAAGCCTACAATAAATTCCTTATTATTTCAACATACAACGCGGAAAGATGTCGGATTAACGAAGGCATGAAAAACATGTATATAGACTATTTACAATAAAAGCAACATATAGATGACAGTCGGAGACCTTATGAAATAATTAAAATGCGTTCCATATGAAAATCTTAATATACAACATAGTTCATAAATAAGTTAACATTCAATAGTACGTTTCATTTTGTTTTGGATTCATGGCAAGTTTTTATCTGAGTTGTACTGTAACTAGTTTGTTATATGAAATGGCTTTTGGTGTCAGAATTTAAAGGAACACTCATCTCATTTTATCCTATCGATTTTTAAAATTGTATTATGACGTCAAAGAAAGAACTTTGGTTGTAATGTCTAACTGCATGCTAGTAAATTTGTGATAAGGTTTCGTTAAGATTATTTTTAATTGTAACATATTCCACTTATATTTACCCTTTTGCACTCAGATTTGTATATACATATTTCGATTCTGTTATGGAGTACGTCTGCGGACCGGGAGAGGATTGTCTTCGGGAATTTCCACTGCAATGACTGGTTAGTTTATATCTAGCATGCCATTTCACTGCTCAAAGTCCGTGGCTGGTCTTCTCTTGGTCTGCAAACGGGCATGTGTCTCCTGACCGTTGTGGAATCTCTTGCTTCTTGATGGTTTAATTATTAAAGGGTTAACATTTATTAATTATTCTACACAACACGCCACCTTTATATATTTACTGTGTTATATATGTATGAGTATGGGAGACTGAAGTATTTCTCCACTCTATGAGCGCTGACATGATTTACTTTTCAACCAATTGGAAACAACATCGCCGTCGCCTCTGTATATATCCTCACTAGTCACTTGTATAGTCTAGTAGACCAAGCGGGTTGTCTAATCGCCCTATTGCACGGGCCTCGCCCTCCCGCCCATTTCCGTATCAAATACCGCGCTTGCAGGCTTTTCATGTTCACGAAACTTCATAAATATAAACAATGAGCTGGGGTCGGCCACCTTCCGCCAATGAAATCACTCGATGTGAAATAAAGGAAATCTTGATTGGCGGACTGAAAACAGCTTATCCAAATACGTCACATAGCAGGAGATCAAATGATTGTAAGTACGGCCACGTGCAACGGAGCTATGTGAGTGGGCCTATGTTAGTACGATGGGGTTATCCATGTAGCCACACAGGTAAGTTATTGAATATCTTCAACCTAATTTGACTAAAAGCTATTCCTGCATTAACAGGTTAGTTATTCATTGGTAAAGAATGCACTACAACTGCACTTTCATGGCATCACTGACTACTCATTAAGGGGGCAAAAGTTCGGCACCCCTGAACTAGCATAATGCCGATAGTAAAAACAAATGATTGTGGTATAGATATAGGGCCACATATTAAAGTGAATGACATGGAATCTCTATGTCATAATCTATCAATAAAATGCGATCATATTAGTATCTAATTACTGACGCTGGCAGTAGCCGAGTGGACATATACGTGCGCCTAATCCGCTATCCCATCTATGAGCGTGTGCGCGACTGCTCGCGCGTGTGCTAGCAAATGTGCGTATGTAGCATACGCGCGGGAAAACACGTGTGTGTGTGTGCGTGCCTGCGTGCATGCGCGCGCATGTGAGCGACGGCGTCATTATGCTTTCTATCTTGTAACACTACTCTCGGTAAATTTTTTTGGGAAATATACATACCCTATATTCCAAATGTTAATGAAGGCCTAAATATGCTGTTTCATAATTTATTAATGTGCACCTAAAGAAATTGCTATCACGGGCTTAGATTCAAGATTCACGATTAAAAAGTTCGCTTGAAATTTATTTCATGATTATTAAATACTATTTCATTTGACTATGGTCAGTCCATTGAGGACCGGGCCTATAACTGATGGACACCCTACATTAAAGGACATCACAATTATTAGTAGATTACACTAGGGCTGAGACAGATACAGTTTATGTCGATGCCCCATGGCAGTATGTATACATCCATGGTACAACACGACACTATATTACATGTACATAAATAACATATATAGACAAACCTATTTGCATGACAGTATATTATTACAATTTTAGGGCGGTTGGGGTAGGTGTGGGTGGTGGGTCGGGTGGGGGCGTAGGCCTGTTCGGTTAATCGTTATTTCATCGATAGTCGATTATTTTTCCTGGCAATTATATAATCGAGTGTAAAATAAAATACTCGAAAAATTGAAAAAATCGATCTAATCGAGCAAAAATCGATTATTTATTTTAATCAGGTATAATTTAGTGTTTAGCTTTGTAATACAGCGAATGCATCTCGCAGTTTGATTGATCTAGCAAGGTAGTTATATAAACATCTATCCCTGACGTTCAAGCCTGTACCTCCCAAGTCATAGTCCATGCATGCGAATGTTTATATAAGTAATTGCTTGATCGGAAACATTTGATTGCTACCATTATCTGCCTCTGAAGGGTATGTGCTGGTGTTGGTGGCCATTTTTCGGGGGGAGGGGGTGGGGTGGAAATGTAAAAAATTAATTACTGTTTACGTAGTAAATTAACAAAATTTCTATTCAAATTTTTACAATTTCTGGCGATTTTTTTGGAACTAGTTAGACTTAAGGCTGTTGCTGCCTAAGGCAGCAACAACTTGCAGTCAAATGATTTTCAAAGTATTCGACTTTTCTAATGCTGGAAAAATAGAGAAACGTCGTAGATAGGCACTACTGGTGAAATACATAATATTATAAAAAGAAAAATAATACGGCCATTTCGCGAAAAAATGCCCAAAATTGAATTACTGTTTTTCGTACTAAATTCACATATTTTCAATAAAAACTTTCATAAATTCTGCCGAATGTTTTGGAACAAATTTGCTTTAAAACTGTTTCTGTCTAAAGCAGCAACAACGTGTGGTCAAATGATTTTCAAAGTAATCAGCTTTTCCAACGCTAGAACATAGGTAAACATCGTAGATATGCTCTACGGGTAAGCTCTATATAAGTTAATCTATGTTGGCCTAATGTTAAAACTAAATTGGCGCCTTTTTACTGGCTTGAAAATCTGGGCATACGATTTAATCGAGCAAAAATCGATTATTTATTTTAATCAGGTATAATTTAGTAGTGGCAATTATTAATTATGATTTTTCCTTGTGTTGTTGAGTGGACGTTTGTGCTGTGTTTAAATAGTTTGGATAAAGTTGTAGGCAGGTCGTTATTGATTCCAAATTGACTTCATCATACTGGGCGGGGTTGTTCAGCCAAGCAAGAGGACTGGTTGATATAGCTTGTTTTATAGAGCGTATTGCGGACATTTCATAGGCCTACTTAGTTGAGGTCGTCTAAATCTAATTAGGAACCAATTTACGAAATTGCGTATTCTGTTATTTTTCTAGAAAATCTGTTTATTTATTTATTTATATAAGAAATCTATACTCTCCACCCCCACCACACCCCACCCCTCTCCTCCCCCCTCTCTCTCCCCCCCCCCCCCTCTCTCGCCCTCCCTCACTGCAGCAGTTGCTACTTCCAAAGTTCCAAGATTAAATAATCGAACAGCCGTAGTGGAGGGGGTGGGGTGGGGTAGTGGGGGTGGGGGGATGGGGTGTGGCATGGCGGGAAAATTGCTCATCATTGCAATATGTTGTTAAATTCGTCTTCTTTTAATAGATGTGTAATAATAGAGACAGTGGCAGTGACAGTTGCAGCGGAGTGAGTAATATGGGTAGTGGTAGCAGTAGTTGAGACGACGGTGGCGTTAGAGGTTGTAATAGCAGTAGTAGTGACAATTATTAATGTCTATTGGTACCTGTGCATATAGTTAGTTTTTAGTTAATTTCTGATGTGATGTTAGTGTGATCATTTGTGTTCTTATTTCATCGTCTGTAAAGATTAGTATCAGTGTGTAATATTCTTTGTCTACCGTTCGTACGTTCGTATGCGTTGTGCGTGTGCGTGTGAGTTATGATTTTTCCTTGTGTTGTTGAGTGGACGTTTATGGTGTGTTTAAATTTTTTGGATAAAGTTGTATGCAGGTAGTTATTGTGACGGTTCCTTAGTATGTTGTACATTTTAAAGTTTTAGTATATTTTCTGATTTAAAGATATCTTGGCTCTTTGTTGCTGTGGAAAATAGTTTGATGTACCTTTTAGTAGTCAGTTTTGCTAATTTAATTTTGTGTGTGTTGCTCCAAATTAAGTTGCATTATGTGATGTGTGGTAAAATTAGTGTACAGTAGAGTGGTTTAACTGTGTCAAATGGCATATATAGTTTAAGTCGTCAGATGATACCAATATCTCTTAACACCTTTGATGAGATAATTTCAATACGTTTTTCCCAAGCTAGTTTTTTATTAAAAGTTTTGCAAAATGTGGTTCTTGAATTTCTTTGTTGATTATGTAAATATGTTTGTAAAGTTTGATTTCTTAATTCTGTATGTATGATTAATGTATTCGGCGGTTCGGATGGGGTGTGAGGGGTGGGGGGGGGGGTGGGGTGGTGGGGGTGGGGGAGGGTGGGTGGGGGGGAGGTGTGTGGGAGGGGGTGGGGTGGAGGTGTGTGTGTGCGCGCGTGCGTTCGTGCGTGCGTGCGTGCGTGCGTGCGTGCGTGCGTGCGTGCGTGCGTGTGTGTGTGTGTGTGTGTGTGTATGTGTGTGTGTGTGTGTGTGTGTGTGTGTGTGTGTGTGTGTGTGTGTGTGTGTGTGTGTGTGTGTGTGTGTGTGTGTGAGGCTATGGCTTCTTGGGATTGGGTAGCGCGATAAGGGTAATTTAATTTCTGTGAATTGATAAAAAGCATGCAATTGGCGTTGTCTAAATTTAATTAAAGTTTATTTAGTGCAAACCAATCTATAATATGTTCACTCTCACTATTGCCGTGTCTGTATAGTTTTCTATATTGTCATCTCTGCGCAAGGCATTGGTGTCATCTGCTAATAGAATTAACGATAGGTGTCTGCAAATAATAGGTAGATCATTCCTATACAATAAGAACAGCAACTGCTCATGGATGGATCCTTGAGGAACTCCATAGGTTAAAGAACTGGTGTCAGACATATGCAGTCAAACTGCACACGTTTTCTTTTATTGGATAATTAGCTCTGTAACCTAATACAAAACCTCTTATACCATAGTAGATATTCTAGAAGTATGGAATGGTCTATTCTGTCAAAAGCTATGGATAAGTCCAGAAAAATTCTTATTGTATGTTTTGAATTTTCTAAAGATTTTCTAAAGATTCTATAATTTTTTCTGCCATATCAATTAATGAGTCCATAGTGAAATGTTTTTTCTCGAAAGACATATCGCGAAATATAGAGTATAGATTTTTTGTCCAAATATTTAACTAATTTATTGTTCATTAGTCTTTCAACTACTTTGGAGAAGAGTGGCGGTAAGGAGACAGGTCGACAATTAGAGAAATGCTGGGGGTATCTTGCTTTGAAGAGATGCGCAACTCGTGCTATTTTTAGCTTTTCTGGAAAGAAGGCTTGCATCCAGAATAAATTGCAGATCTGATATTTAGGTGCAAAAAGTGTAAGTATTGTGTAAGGTAGCCTAAGTCTGAAAGGGGTGTAAATCCATATTCACAGAGTCTATACTTCGCTGTGAATCTGGCCCCTGAGTGTGAAATCGACAGTAAACGTGTAGTTAAGTAGAAATTGTAGAATGGTAGAATCAGTTTTAGCTATACACGTAAGACATACGATTCGCACCACAACGTTTAGTCCATTATCAATTAAGCGGTTGTGATGAACTTAGCTACGTGATTTGTGACGTAATTGATTAAGAAAGCATTCTACACGTAGCTCATTATGACGTCATGTGATTGATGGATAAACTGGAATCCTCCATTACATTTGTTTGAAAATAATGTAAACCCTATTTAGTTGTTTACATTTTTCTATAATTTATTATTAGGCTTCCAAGAGCAAAGCTTTGGAAAACTATAATAAACGATAATTTGTATTAGTATTCTCCTTCCCATCTTTCAAAGGCTAATGTCTGTGACTTCAAAAGTATGATCAGTATCAAGTTCAAACTTCACGCCTACTGGATAACACTTAACGACCAGCGATTGGAAGTGAGCATGACAAATCTGACTGTTCACATGAATCGGCGGGCATCTGGGGATTTTCTGGAAATTTGGGAGCCTTTTCTCAAATCCTCTCCAAAAGTGGAACGTTGAGTGATTCTAATGCGAGCATGTATTTATTTATTTATTTATTATTAAAAGTTAAATAATAAAAACATATGACTAAGTTAGTTCTTTTCAATTGATTTAACCCATTAAACCATGAAATCATAGAATTTCGATTTTCAATTTCAAGAAAAACATAGGTCTACTACAGGTGAAATATGGTGAAGCTAATCTGACAGGAAATCATTGCCAAGTTATATTAGCTCCAAAATATTCTAGACAATCGTTCTTGACTTGTAAAGAAATCCTTTTTACCCTTCGTTTTGATGACTAATTATCAATAGAGGGATCTGATCTGTCACTCAAGTATATGACATCATAATCAACTGCGTCACATATAGGCTAACGTCACAATCATTATAGTGTATAATAACTCCATAACAAATGATTTTGGTATGATTGGTTTAATGATAGACCCCTAGTATATCATTAATCAAGTGGAAGCACGATAAGACTATGTTTTGATAAGTTTACAATTGAATAAATATTCTGTTGAATATTTTGAACTAGTTTGACTCGGCGGTGTTGCTACCTTATGCAGCAACAGCCCCCCCCCCCCCACCCCCCAACTCCTATCCACCCACCCCAGGGAAATAAGTTTCAGCTAACTTGAAATTAGGATTGTGGGAATTCAGCATTGAAAGTATATAAATCTACCCCCAAAGCGCGCAAAATGGGGGTGGGGCAAAGCTAGAAATGGGCGGGACATATCTAGAAATGGATCTCTATTGGACGTCACGACATTAGTCATGATGGGGGAGATATCAGTGTCTGGAGAATCAATCACATCTGAATTTTTTTTAGTTTTAAAGGCCTACCGAAAGATTGTACTATCATCACCATCTTCAAGAAAGTCAGGAGGAAGATTAAAAAAATGGCTGAATTAAAGCTCACCCTAAACATTTTGGGCAGAAGCTGGAGACTGGTACATATTATTTCTAGGGTGCATGGGGAGTGGACCTTTCCGGTTTTAACTATGCCCCGCCCATATCTAGCTAAGCTCCGCCCACACCTCGCTCGCGTTGTGATCGATCGATCCCTGAACACCCTAACTATCAATTTCCAAAAGGTACACAGGTAAGCTGTTGAATATTTTGAAATTAATTTGACTGGGTGCTGTTGCTGCCTAAGGCATTCAAATTAATTTCAAAATATTCAACAGCATGTTTATTAAATAGCAAAGAATTACAAAGGCATACAATTCATACAACGTGTCGGACTCTTTGAGAATTGATGACGGTCTATATGGAACCATTTGTGACGCAATGACTGTGACGACATCGTAGACGCGCTGAGCTGATTATGACGTCATACTAGGTCAGATGATGGCTGAATACTCTGGAAATGTGAGTTACACTAGGCTTGTCTCCAGGCTAACTTTTGCGTGTCATGGTGTCCATCTTGCATTTCAAAATGGCCGTCAGCGAAATCAATTTTTTCTTAATAACTAACCACATAGACGTAAGTAGAAATACAGCTATTTTCAATTTTAACATGTCATTTAATTGACTAAACAAAACCATTAAGACTCTACTTTTAGCAATATGTGATGTCTATAGATTACAAAACATCACTCATCAGAAACTTTGTTGTATACATTCATGCAAATCGTGTTTCACGGGCAAGCATTGGTATAGCACATAATGCTTTTGATACAGGTACACATGCGTGAGCGACAACGAGGTCCATCCTCTCAAATACGACAGCCACATGGGTTCACTTCAATAGTTTTATAACCAATTTGATCCATTGTTATGAGTCTGGGTTGTAGAATGGTGTCTTTTATATGCCACCCACATTCAAGTGGTGAAGGATGTTTCTGTGTATCATTGACAGACTGATTCCATATGAGGGCCTGATAGCGGGGTCATTGACAATGTAGTGTCAGCGTGTCTTTTGTCGTGCGAGGGTGGGGGCGGGGGGAGTGGGGGTGGTGGGTGGGTGGGGGGGGGGGGCGAGGCAAATAGTCCATATTTGTTATGCATTGGAAGAACCTTGAGGAGCGAATTTCATGAATCGATACTGAACTTGTAGTGGGATCATACAGTAGGATCATACAATCTACATATAAAGGCTTCTACAGATAATACATGATTTGACGATAGCTTCAAATTCTGACCCAGCTCTTCAATAATTTTTAGGTGTAGTGTATATAATTTCAATGCAGATCTTTTACAAATTCCCGCCAATTGACTTGTACCATTTCCAGTGAAAGCATGAAAGGCTAACAACACCTTTCGGATATTATCGTCGTCTAGTGCTTCATGTCATGCCATGGACTCTTTTCATCCTTGTAGATATAGCAGTCCCTGCTTTCATCCAAACTCCCCGTGATAATTTGTTAGAAAATATGGTTAGCATCACTAATACATCAGTATCCCTGCAAACTACACATGTTCTTTCGTATCCATGGTATACAGCCTCACAAGCATGAAGAACACACCTAGTGTCCACCTCCTCGTGGTTAGCTGAAACTGTTCAAACATCACTTCCAGAGTTAGACATTGTTTTTGTGATTTCTGTAAAACATCCGCTAACAATAATTACTTTTTCCGCAGTCAGTAGAGATCGACAATTCCTCTGACAGGAAAAGAGCAAGATTGGCCTTGTTTTCTGCCAGGTTAAGTTATCCAATTCTTAAGAAATTTCGTATCTCGCACAGATACCAAGCGCCTAATTTGCGTTGTACCAATACGCCGTCGTCCACGTGTAACTTCTTTGATCGAATTATGTTCATATCTGTCAAAAATAATATCTACCCTTTTTGAATCCGACCATTTAAAATAACCAATTCACAAAACACATCTGCTAAGGTACCAAATGTAATGACAATCAGTGGTTTCCCTATGACTTGCACTATTGCCATACTACCAATAATGGCACATGTTTTCATGTTATCAGTAGTAGGCATGTTCGTCTCAGACACATCTTTAGGCAGGATATGTATGAGTTGCGATGTGTCAGTTCTTCTTAACTTTCCGCCCGATGTCCTTAGTAAAAGACGCAATGCACAAAATTCTTGGTGAAGCACTTCCTCCATGTTTATTTCTCACCATGATTCATTTGAGGTCAACAGATGACGGAGAATTTCACGATCAGCATTCACATAACTTTTTGAATTATTTCTCTTGTCTTCAGATTTATATATTGAACTCATCATCTTTGAATTGTTTTTCCTAAGAATATAATAAAAACATTTTGCTGGCATGATGCACGTGTTTACGGACGACTTCAGTTGTTCCAGCCCCTTTTCACTGGCACCAATCTTATCTGATTTTTTTATCATTGAAAGCAACGTCACAAGTTGACTGAACGTATTAAATCATTGAAACTGTTCGGCAATTTTATGAACGTAAAATCTATCCTGTTCCATTCTAGAAGGGCCACAATTTTTGTGGCTCTATTCACTTTCTCGACCTCATTGTGTATTCAGAACAAGGAATATGTTGCATCTGATAGAGATAGTTTAACGTATTCATTAAATGTAATACTAATCTATTTACGGCAGAAGTTGCCAGTGTTATGCCAATTATTCCTCCAGACATCTTCCTTCGTTTATTGAAATTCTCAAGTCATTGGCCATCATGAATATGATTGAATATGTATTCAGTTACTTTCACAACACAATCTCCATGGAGAAGTTCCGTTGATACTTCCGGTGCAGTTGTATTCAGTTGTCTCATGTCAGCAAGAAATAGGCCTTTGGTCCCCATCTACCATATCGAGTGTGGTCGTATATCGCAAAACAAGGAAGCATTTCAGAAAATGATGACATATACAGATTCCAATCTCCAGGTCGCAACCCAAGTGCAAAACGGAGTAGGATACCGACTCACAGACGTATTGTCTCAATAAGAGTAGAGTCTGGTCATCAATTCAACCCCTGAGTGGTATTACGTAGGCCCGAGGTTTGCCAACATAATGCTATGCAGGCTCCGAAATGGTTGTAGTTCTTTAAACCGACATCTATTTGACAACTTTCTGTCGGAATCTGCCAGTTGTTCTTGTGGGCACAATGATGAATCTACAAACCACTACCTCTTACATTGTGCCCTTTTTAACGAGCAAAGAGTCGTTTTCCAAAATCAGCTTGCCTTGAACGATATTTCTCTTGCTAATCTTACGGTCAACCAGCTTCTATACGGGACTTACACTGCCAACTTGGAAATGAACAAACTGATCTGTAATACGGTATGTCAATACATAATTAACACCAACCGCTTTCAGTAGCTTCCCGTTCGCGAACTTATAGTTTAAGGGGTAAATGGACAGCAGCCCAACACGTACAGGTCGGGGCGAAGGCAGCACCTAGAGCTCACCTCTGCTAATCATTCCTCGCTCTCTCTATCTCTCACCCTCCCTCCCCCCTTTCCCCCTTTCTCTCTATATCCCGGTCTTTCTTCCTACTCTCCCCCACCTCACACTCAACATCCACACACTTATGCACACTAATAGACTACAATTAATTAAACTATTATGATTTGCCGCCATTTTGTTGTAAAAAAGTTTTGAATAATCTGTATGTGTATGGGAGACACGGGCATAAGACTCTAAGTCTTATCGTGCTTCCATCTGAACAAAATAAATCACGTTTAAACCAATTCAACCAACGAATTCCAACATATTTGGTAAAATATTGCCTGGACGTTGAAATCCAAGATGGCTGCTACCGTATCAATATCTTAATGGTAAAATCAGATTCTTCACTATCAAAAATGTGGGTATAGACATGAAAATTGTTGGGTTTGGGTGGGGTGGAGAGTGGTTAGGGTGGGCTAGTCATTGAGAAAACACGAATTTCGCTGGCAGCCATTTCGAAATTTAAAAAAATGGCCTCCATGACACGCAAAGGTTAGCCTGGAGAGATACCTAGTGTAACTCCCCAGGGACCATAGAAATGATATTTACCAGGCTCTAGCTTCTACCCAAAATGTTTAACATCAGTCAATATTTTGGTGATCTGGCCCGTGACTATGATGCCGACGCTCTACTTAGGCAACTAACACCGCTGCCAGCAGTCACACACGTCAGATATCATGTACGCTGCTATGAAAAGCTTTATTGCGGAAAATTGTAGCTTGCAGGGTCGCGTCGGGTCGTTCCAAGATGTCCGCCATGCCATATGTGCATGACGAACGCGGATGATGGCTAGCTCTCGGTCTCCGGGTAACTGATTCAGAGCGACGCTGACCTGCGGGGAACAAAAAACGGCTCCTAAGGCCGGTGGAACTCAATCGTTCCCGTGGGGCCGTGCGACCATTGTCGCCAACATTAAATTGCACAGTATCTGCCCATGAGTTTGTGTCACTGGTACGCCTGTTCATAGCGATTCTGTGATCTATGAACTTACAAGATTTTGATGGTGACCTAAAATAATTAAAGAGTAATTGACATATATCTCTTATACAATTGTTGAGATATAGAATTATGAGAATAATACATTACATAGAACAGCCATATGAACCTTTAAACGTGGAGTCACCGGAGGTACCACACAGACACGCAGGTCCGCAGAGGTACCCCTACAAAGGAGGCTCCCGCATACGATATCACTAATTAACTTAATATAAGTTATTATACCTCTAAGCTGAAAAGAAGGAAGAGAAAGAAACTCTTGAGTGGCGAGAGGCTTCGTGCCTCATGCGGACATTACTCCTAATGCTGTCTTCTTGGGTGAGGAGTAGTAGCCTCGTGCAGGCTGCCGTCACTGGGTCCTTGCGAGAGGTAAGTGCCTTGAGCGGGCCTCCGTCGAAGGAAAATGCTGCCACCGCCGAAGCGGAGGGACAGAGATGGCCACAAAAGTGGCCATCCTGTGTTCAACCAAAAAGGGGCTGCAAGAAAAGACCATCCTAGGGAAACTATAACTAAAAGTGTTGCGTGCTGTTTTACATGAAGACGAGACAAGCGAAGTCACGTCTTATGTAATTCCAATACTACTGAATTAGTAGGTGCCGCTTTTATTTATGCGGGCCTTCTTCTATGCCTAACCTATCATTTAGGTTTAAAAAAGACAAGAACTAGTTTAGCCTGCAAATGGCGGGTACACTACCTAGCTTTAGATATGGCTGTCGGTGAGAGCAGACACCCCATGGCATCAGTGCTCAAGACAGTATGCGTACATGTCATTTTGCAAGATATTCGAGCCTGTTAAGAGTCTAGACATCTTGCTCCGTGACGACATAAAACATCACAGGACAATGGCTACCTTCTTACACAAGCAAATTTATTCCAACTGAACTGTCATTATGGTGGGGATTAGAGAGAGGAATATCCACCGTAAATGTCCTTCCCGCAAGGGCATGGCAGATTCCATCATCTTGCCCAGACAATTATACAGAATTCGGTGGAGATACATGTCTCGTCTGTCACCAATCCTATGGAGCTAAGTTACTGACCTCACGTTAGGTTTATATCCAATTGCCTAAAAATGCACTGCGGTGCGGGATATATATCCTAAGAAAGATAAAGAGCAATAATAATAATAATAACGATGTTTTCACAGCGCTTCCTACATTGGCAAGGGTAACTAACTAACAAGTATCCTAAGATACAGGGGCGGTGTATGTGACACCATACCATAGCCATCACCACTCGGAAACCTCCTATAGCTATAGAGTCGGATCAGCCCATGGTGCGGATAGGGACATTCAAACAATGAAGAAGCCATAAGGCTTAATGGAACATGAAGAGAGACGATAACTTTATAAATATGAGGCCCTATAGGTAAATTGGCCAATTTTACACAACCTTGCCGGGGTGAGAGGCTAGATTACCGCAACGACCAGAAAATAGGCATACACTATGTGTCTCCTAATGAAGAAACCGTCTCTAAACACATTAAACCTATCCTATCGAGCTGACTAGTCAGGTTTTAGGCTGTAGCATGCCGGGCTAAACAGAGTTAATAGCACGGACAGCGACCTTAGTGAAATATTGACGGTGGCGGGAAAACGTGATGCATGTATAATGTTGATGTATAGTATCTCCAAAGTGCACTGCGGTCCTAGGTTTTCTACAAATAAACAAAACATGTCAACTGATGGCTACTTGCCATATACTAAACTAACGTAGTACGTAACAGCAATAGTACATAAATCGATTAGAACAGTAATAATACTGGTTGATGGACCTAATATGGTGCGGTTAGTGAAACATCTTACAGTGAAACAAGGATAATATGAACAGTAATAAAGAAATTATAACTAGTGGTCCTGAAACCGGGACGGTACCTGTTAGTCAACAGTACCATTTACAGAGGAAACTACGGTAATTAAGGTATAATTATATGAATATCTTTAAGAAGTAATTAATGACGGTGTAATTAAATATATCATGTACAGTTACTTGAATACTCAGTAGCCATTCTTAATTGCGGCTACCATGTTACTGAAATTGAGATGTCACTATGCTCGTGACGTGAGTTGACATGTTCTCTGTGGACTGGATCAGTTCCCGCATGTAGATGTTCCGCAGAATATGGTCTCTGTAATGCTGGTCCAGGGTGGCAGTGGTACAAACTCAGAACAATGAAACACAGTATAAGAATAGTCCACTGATTATCTAGTACGTTCTACACGATGCAGTTATTGATACAGTTCTAATTATGCATACTATTTAAGCTTAACGGTGCCCGGCGTGTCAATTAGCTCTTAAGGCACACCGAGCAAAGTTTACTTGGCTTCAGTCAAGACATTAAATCATGACATACGACACGCGTGGCTGGCAGATCCGGTGAGTTATCCACTGAGGAGCATTGCTGGCTCTACGTTATGCAGAATTACATATCGGAACCGTAAGGGTACACCGTAATATTAGTTCCTATACAGTTGGTAATTAAAGCAGGAACAATGTAACACTATGAAGATGTCGTCCACAGTGCGGTGGCCCGATTTTTCCTGCGGTCCGAGCGGTGCTGGTAGTTGAAGTTGTGCCGAGATGATGTTGGATTCAGTCTTCGCCACTCCAGTTGTTCAGTCAGGTTTCCACGCTTGGAAAGTTCCTGACCGGTCGGCCACCAGCCGACGACACTCTCGATCCTCATAAATCATCCACCTTTATACTCATGGTGTCGTCGTAACTGGCTGCCTCAACCAATCAGAATTTGATGAACCAGCCAATCAACGTGCTGTAATCCTGAGACGTGTACACAATTATCTAAATATTGTGATAGATATAGATGTGAAGATGACATAGTGTGTCACGTGTTACACAAGTCACTGATTATTTAGCTATATATATATACGCGATTACGATGCTATGGAGATATACGGAGCATAATTAGAAGGAGGAAAACGGCGATAACTCAGCCATTTCTTAACCGATTTTAAAACGGTTGACAGATTCGAAAAGCCCGCCGAATTCTGGTCTAGATTGATACCACATTCGGCGGAAACGAGCAAGTATAAAGAATAAAGAATTACAATGTACCTATTCAGTACACTAAAAGCGCTACCCGCTCTTAGACGTGCTACGCGTGCTCTGTCAATGCAGCAGTTAGCCGTTTTGACAACGAAATCTCTCTCATGGGCCCATACATGATTATGGCTTTACCCAAGGGGGCCATGTTCATGCAACGAATCCAGGACGGGTGGCGCATACCCAGCTTAGCTGGTACGGCCCGCATCCGACCGGTCGATCGGAACTACACCCCCCCCCCCCCACCCCCCCCCTCCGAGTTTGACATCCGTGGCAAACGATCACGCTCCGTGGATCGACACACAGCCGGCGGGATTTATAGACTTCCTGGGTAGGTGCGTGGCCAAAGAGGAGTAGTGACGTAATAAACGCGTGCGTTTGACAGACAAAGCGCATAGCGGTGCCGAAGAGGAGAGGGAAGGCATACTTTTAGTTTTAATTTTTGACCTGGAATTATCTTTCCATGTCTTTTCTTTTTTTGTGTTGATATTTTTGTACATGCTTTTATTATTTCAAACAATGATCGCTAAAACAATAGCTCGCATGGGTGTTCTCTTTGGGTGCGGATAATCATGATGTCCGCAGAGAACACCCAAGCTCAAACGTACCATAATTAAGTTTTTATAAAATAATAATATAATTAAGTTAAATATAAAAGTATAAGGATATATATGACTAATACCCTCAGATGAGTATTAAAGTTAATTACCTGCGTACCCGGGTAAATAAAGGGTATGCAACATGTATACTGATTAAACGATAATATATTAAATTGCCGCCCGCTATAGTGGGTTCGCATGGGCAGCTCTCGCTGACCCCAAGCCATCCTGACATCCTAAGACAGGAAGAAAAATAAGAAGAAAAATAAGATCTAATAATAAGCCAAAAAGCTAGTTTATCAGGCAGCCTCAGCATAGATGAGACTGCATGACGGGATTATGACATTATTGCACTGCCGTGTGTTGTTTTCTTTACACCGCACACGACATTCTTACAACACAGGAGTCCGCAGTGCTCATTTTTGTGCGAGACACAGCTGGGCAAGCATGTTGCGCAGCTGTGTAGGATAATCGTAGTCATCCTGGGGATGGGATTCAATTGAACAAACATATATAATACTAAGAAAAATATTTTAAAAATAAGGTTAAAAATAAAAAGGAATGTTCCACTCCTCGCATCAGTCCAGAATCCTACTACATCCTTTGCAGAAATGCCCTCAAACATTGGGCGCAAAATTTCCCCACCGTGTCTGAGTTCCACGGCTGGTAGTGGTGGGGCATGGCGGGTTTTCTTGAACTGCGGATATTTCATTACTATATGATGGCCGTCTGGAAATGTCTAAAGTTATTAAGTCTTCATCCATGGTACTAATGTTCGTTGCTACACTGGTGGCCGGTGAAGATGTGATGACTGTTGGTGCAGAGGCACGTGCGGCTGCGCGGCTGGCATGGTGATGGCTGATGATGGTGCGGTGACGGTGCCGATTGTTGTTCGCGGAGGAGATGAAGCTGCGGCGGTAAAGTGGAGGAGGTTGCACAATTTTGCGGCCTTCAGAAGATGGCTGGCTGTGACACGCGGTACTGGATTAACCTCCTGAGTGTGGGTGCGTTTATCCTCTTCCCCGAATATGGACGGTCAGGCGTGGTGTTCTTTCGTATGGCTGGGTCTTGTAGTGGATGAAGTGCTGATGATGCCGTGATGATGACGGTGGTACTGATATGTTGGTCTTCCTTATCTATTACCAAGTTATCTGGAGATGGTGACCGTGGGTAGTCCATGTCCGCTGGTGATGTTATTACTGGTATAGGATGACCGATGGCTGCTGATGCTGATGATGCTAACTTGTATTCCAATGCTGGCGACTTGCGGTGATGGTGTACTGGCGGCGGTGCAGATGCGGTGACTGATGCTGGCGGTACGTGCGGTGCTGCAGATGATGGTGTGGTGTTGCCGGCTAAATGCCCAGAAACGTGACGTGCGGTGGAAACTGTTGTGGTGGTGATTGAGCGGTGCCTCATGACTATTGCTTGACGTCTGGTCGTGTTCTTTGTACGCGCCATTCGTTCTGTCAGGAGTACAATTACGGGTAGTCTTTGTTCAAAAGTTCTGGCTAACACTACTGGATCTTCAGTTTCTTCTCCCGGAACTATCGTTACTTTAAGCACACACTGTTTATGTCTAATCGCGTGTGTTACACCGTAGCGCGTTGCAGGAAACAAATGCTGGCAACTGGCACAGAAGGCTCACTGAAGCAGATGATCCCGATTGAAGTGCATTTTCCGATCTGAATTTCTGGTAAAAGTTCGGTGACACTGTTATCCGTCAGGCAAAAGAACGGTACAGGAAAACTTCTTCGCACATGTAGAAGCGGTCCATTCTTCAGATGAATCTGTAAGAGCCAAATCTTGTTCAAGAGACATGTTACTCCCGCATAGTAGCGGTGCGAGTTACTTAACTTGCACTTAATAAACTAATAATAACTGACTAAAACTCCAAGCCGTAATACATAATACTAGTAAAGTAATAATAACGATGTTTTAGCAGAATTTTGTTTGAGACACGAAAGTAGCCTCTTGCTCTGATCTTCCCGTGTGTCCAATTTTACGGGAAAACGAAGTTTCAGAGCGTGCACCTCTGTTTTATACAGATTAGTGACGCCATGTGAGGGCGGATTACCACACCTGGAAGTTTTATAGGTGATTCGGTCACGCCCTACAAGGAAGTTTCGATTTTTAATTTTCCCGTAGTCATATATATATATGTTTGATGATGAATCTTTCCTGTATAATGTCCCCGTATTGTGCGAGTTCTTTTACATGCGTCTTTTAATTTATCTGTAGATAGGTAGTTCTCAGCCGCAGCTGATTATGGGCTGGCACGCAGGTATGAGAATTTTTGAAATTCTCTTTGTAATTATACTGTCAGATTTTTGATGTCGCTTTACCGGCCCGTGCGCTAATGATTTGTATACACGTTGTGCTCTTAATCAAAAATATGACAGTAAAGCGGTATGTAATCTAATGAGTGGTTTAAACAGTCCTGTTCTTATGGTCAATCAAAGTTACCGACCCCGTCAAGATAGCTGTGTTTTCCAAGTGGGTGGGCTGCCAAGCATCCTCCTCTATGGGTAGGACTAGCCTCATCCCTACCTAGACCAGACATGTTAATAAATAAATATATATATATATATATATATATATATATATATATATATATATATATATATATATTAACATGTCTGGTCTAGGTAGGGATGAGGCGTATATATATATACCAAGCATCCTCCTCTATGGGTAGGACTAGCCTCATCCCTACCTAGACCAGACATGTTAATATATATATATATATATATATATATATATATATATATATATATATATATATATATATATATATATATATATATATATATATATATATATATATATATTAACATGTCTGGTCTAGGTAGGATATATATATATATATATATATATATATATATATATATATATATATATATATATATATATATATATATATAGAGATTATATATATATATATATATTAACATGTCTGGTCTAGGTAGGGATGAGGCGTATATATATACCAAGCATCCTCCTCTATGTTAATATATATATATAAATATATATATATATATATATATATATATATATATATATATATATATATATATATATATATATATATATATATATATATATATATATATATATATATATATAAATATATTAACATGTCTGGTCTAGGTAGGGATGAGGCTAGTCCTACCCATAGAGGAGGATGCTTGGTATATATATACGCGATTACGATGCTATGGAGATATACGGAGCATAATTAGAAGGAGAAAAACGGCGATAACTCAGCCATTTCTTAACCGATTTTAAAACGGTTAACAGATTTTAAAATCCCGCCGAATTCTGGTCTAGATTGATACCACATTTGACGGAAACGAGCAAGTATAAAGAATTACAATGTACCTATTCAGTACACTAAAAGCGCTACCCGCTCTTGGGCGTGCTACACGTGCTCTGTCAATGCAGCAGTTAGCGTTTACGTGTCTTAACGAACTTAGTAGTTTTGACGACGAAATCTCTCTCATAGGCCCATACATAATTATGGCTTTACTCAGGGGGCATGTTCATGCAACGAAAACTGTGTTCGACCATATTTCCGAGCTGTATTGCAATCATATATATAGTTTTATGAACGGTACCTTGCAGGATATATAGTGTGTCTCATAGTCGTCTTGTGGGTCACAGCCAAAAATCATGGTACTTTATGGGTCACTGTATAATGACCCACAAAGCACCATCTTAAAATGTGTTCTAAATGTTAAAACTCGCGGAAATAAGCATTTCCCCACATTTTTGTAAATAGTGACCCGCATGACCCAATTGACCAGTGACCCACAAAGCCCACTTTTGAAAGGCGTCTTCAGCCGTACTTCAACTTTTTGCGTCAAATGCAAGATTCCGAAACGGTTGTAGATGACCCACAAGTAACTGCTGCGCATAACATGGAATTATGGGTAAATTGATCACGTGTGCCCGTGAAATCAACATGGATGTACCTACAGAGACGCTAGAAACATGTTTGTAAGTATAAGCTACCTCGGAGTTACGGCGTCGCAAAGAATTATGGGTAATGTCAAAGGTCAAAGCACATAAACAAATCTCTCGAGTCTGACAGCTCTGCGGTTATGAATGCTACGCTACGAATTTTCCTCCTCATCCATGCGTGTTCTATGGCGTTCTTATGTGTGAACCTTTTAGGGGCAGCTTGATATGGAATCATATCAAGATATTTATGCAGCAGAATTAGAAAATCAAAAAATATTTACGCAACTGGAGGCGGAAAACAACGCGGTCAAGCGCATTCGCCCCGGTGCCAATTCGGCCCATTTTTCGCTGTTCCGATTAGAAGTGGATTCACACTAGTGTATTTTGCATAAATTCAATAAATAAATGTAGTTATTATATGTATTTTAGAAGTACAATTACAAAATGCTTATTTTTAAGTCTATGTAATGTCAGCGATTACGTGAGACTGGCGGCGTAGGCCTACACACGTACACCAGCTTCATAGTTAGGCCTATATAGTTAGTGTGTATGGTACTACGCATACTTGGGTTTTACAATTTCATTGTTCTAATATTCCCAATTTAGCACTATATAATTCTCCAGTCTCCTAAAGGCACTATTAGGCTACCAAATGTAATCATTCAATGTAATACATGCGCGTAGATTGCGCTATTCATTGATAAAGGAATTATCCCAAACAGAGTATAATTATGTTTATCATATTATCCATAAATAAACATCAGTCAAACAAACCACTCGGGCCGGAAGCCAGGGCAGGACCGGTGCACTATGTAATATTACCCTCAATCAGGCAGCCATGGCAGGGCAAGCAATCAGGCAGCAAGGGGAGGGCAGGCAGGCAATGATGCAGCCAGGGGAGGGCAGGCAGGCAATCAGGCAGCCAGGGTATGGCAGGCAGCCAGGGAGGGTAGGCAGACATGGCATGGCCAGTGAGTGAGTGAGTGAGTGAGTGAGTGAGTGAGTGAGTGAGTGAGTGAGTGAGTGAGTTGGTCAGTCGGTGAGTGGATGGGTGGGTGGGGTCGGTCTGATGGTCGGGTCGGTCGGTCTGTGAGTTGGTCTGTCTCTGAGTCGGTCGGTCTCTGAGTTGGTCGGTCTCTGAGTCGGTCGGTCTTTGAGTCAGTCGGTCTTTGAGTCGGTCGGTCTGTGAGCTGGTCGGTCTGTGAGTCAGTCGGTCTGCAGGCCAACCAGTCATGTACTCTATTGGTTAGTCGATCACTCACTCATGCATTTAGGCTACTTGGTAGCCCAAACCGCCCCATACACGACGCCACTGCAATTGTGCGTATATATACCTAATTGATTGGCCGAACGATCGCATGGCTGGCTGTAATTGAATGGAATTGAATCCAACTATTGATTGATTCATTTCTTTATTCTTTAATCATTGATTGACTGAATAATTATTCTGATTGCTCTAGAGTAGCTGACTTGTTGATCCTTTGGGTGCTAGATTGTTTAGGTACATGGGTGATCAGTAATCGCATTGGTCTGACAAATTATTTGATTGGCAGTGTGGCAGGAGGCAGTGTTGGGAGGGTGTGAGTTAGATCTTCCCAATGGAAATCTTTGAAGATTAAGCTCGATCTGAGAATCCTTCTAATACTTTAATTGTAGAGTTTAGACATAGGGTTGCTCTTAAAATAAAATTAAAACAATGCACCACAACATACCATAATTCACCCTAATTTTGTTTACAAATTTGGATTTTTCAGACCAAAAAAAATCACCGGATTGCCATTGTTGGAGGGGGTATAGTCTGTGTGGCGTGGGTGGGTGATAAAATAAAATACTTGTTTTCAGAACCTTACAAGTTCGTTTCTTGGATTTAACACAGACACCATACAAGGACAAGTTGGCTTTTAAATAGCTGCTTGCCATATACATAGGCGTAGGGGAGGGGTGGGGGTGCTAGCAACCATTCAGATTTTTTTCTCTCAGTGTATTCTCCGTAGCGCCCATTAGGTTTCGGTCATATAGTTTAGCGCCATCAACAACCCCCCCCCCCCACCCCAACCCACCACGTCAAAGTACGTTACTACACACCTATGAATGTCGGCGCTATATATGATATGTGATATAAATTTCCAAAAGGTTATAGCAGCCAACTGCTATTGGGGGGAAATGGGTTAAAACATACAGCCAAACATGAGGTGTTTTTTTAAAGATTTAAGAGCAAATATTTACGTTCTTGACACCCCGGCCGTGGCTATTTGAAGGGGGGGGGGGGGGGGGGGTCTGCGTGTTGGGGGAGGGGGGGGGGGTGTCGACGCGCTAACCGCCGAGGCTGCTAATTATATATAGATAACAAAATAATAGTTACAAACTGTTGATTTTGTAGGGTTTAATCAATATGGGTATGAAAAAAAATAAAAATAATAATAACCGGCGACAGTCGCTGGAATTAAACATAGCAGTACTACATATTATATAGGCTAACTATATAGGCCTTATAGGGCATATACGAAAATAGGGTATTTCGTGCGATTCGTGTTAGCCATATGAAATTTCTTTTATAAACACGCAGTGATTATTACGTAAGAATATTATCTTTATGAAGCGAGATGTTTGTAAAAAGTTTATTTAGCTGAAAACGCCGTAAAAGCTATGTGATTATTACTAAGCGAAGGCACACAAAGTCGTTTGTTTATGTGCTTTGACCTTTGACCCGCCGTTTGCTGCACATGCGCATTCGGAACTCCGAGATAGCTTATTGCAACTGTTTTGTAATGTGTTGCCTTTTGGTGGTAACATTTTTAGGGATTTGTAATGTTTAATAATTAAACACAGGAAATGTTTTGCGTTTTAGTTATTGGAGTCTGCATTTTGAGTAGGTCTATGTGGCACGGCATGCCTCAGAAGAAGAGCACGTATTTCTATATATTGCAATATTAGTTACAGATTATTGCTCTACCCCTCTACGCTAAACACTGGCTTAAACAAAATGCTGCGTCGGCAATTGGCGATAAAATAGCATTGGTCATATCATTATATAGTCAGTATTTCCTGATGTTCTAAATATGTGACCCACAATGTGACATGTAATGATGTTTAAAATTATTAATAATATACGTCTGCACGGTGGATGATACGGGTGTGGGTGGGTGGGGGGGGGGTGGTGGAGGAGGAAACCAAAGCGTAGTGCACGTAAGACGTCAAATTCATAGGTCATTAAAAATACAATTATCATACGCGGTCAAACGAAGAATTTTACCTGCCCACATTTTTTACCTAGGTGCGTCTGATAAATGGTCTCGAATTTCGTGACAATTTTATTTAGCCGAATTTTGAAAATGTTATTGAAGATAGGCTACACAGACACATATCTATGTAAATAATAAATAGTTTTGTTTGACCTGATGCAGTGGCTTAGCCATACAAAATATTTTATGGGTGGTGGGTGGGTGGGTGGCCTAAGCCTAAACGGTGATGCTTCTTCGTGTCTTCCGAACATTAGTTAAATTAATAACAACTTTAATGATAAACTATTGTGCAACTCAAGTTGCAACTATTCGTTACCCTGCTCGTGCCAGGGGTGAGCCCATCGAGGCTGGCGTTCCGAGTACAGATTACAGATGGGGGTGCAGGGTCGGTATCTTCGAAATATATGGAGGGGCCTGGGATACAAACTCGGCCAGTAAACGTTAGCATTAAACCACGCCACATCAGTCTTATTCAAGCGTGTCGATAAGCTGTGGTCGTAAACGTTCAAACAAGCTTGCAATCACTTATAAACAAAATATAAGTAACATACTCGTGCGTGCCTGTGTCATGAAATGATGACCCAGAGTACGTGAGTACATGCCCCAAAACACCTGTCCACACTGTCTGTTTTCTCCTTCTTTTTCTTTCAGCATTGTTCCCCTCTTTTTCTTTCAGAGCCAGAGCTGGAGCTAAATTGCAGCAACGAACACAACAATGACAGACGGGCAGAAAGACAGATGGAGGACTGGAACGGACAACAAAACAACAGATGAGCCTGCCTGCCTGCCTGCCTGCCGGCGGACCGCGAGTGATATGAATGTGTGTCCATCTCATTCATGGTCCGTAGGCAGGTATGCTTGTCTGTCGAACGGACTGACAAACCAATCAACAAATGGACAGACTGACGGACAATTCTGGTCACAGCAAGCTGCTGGAGTACGCTTAAGCAATGTACTTGGCCCCACTTGCTCAGTCTTCTCGGATGGGACTTTAAATTGAGGTCCGGTCATACAGTGCTCATCACTGTGTGAACGTGAGCTAGGGTTAGGTAGGCAAGAAATTTCGGCATAATCAAAGTAAACCGGATGCTGAATGGATTCGTCCTCGGATGGAACCACGCAATATACGGATTACAAAATCAAAACAAAATTGCTAGAATTAGAATCTTTCGGACTTTTCGAAGGGACTATGGAGGGATGCAACCCGGATGACTGATCGAGTTCGTCCTCGGACGGACGCAGTCACCATACGGGCTGCCTAATCAATCAAAATCAAACAAGTGCACGCTGGTGCCTGCTCGGATGATGGCCAGAAGAGCAAATGGGTCCCAGGACCCAAAGGGGCCGGGAGGTCATAAGACCGCACGCACCTACTCACCCCCCCCCCCCCCCCGACCCAGCACCTACCCCATCCCTTCCCCACCCCCGTTAGGTCCAGGTTAGGCCCTCCCATCCCCCACGCCCAAGCATGAGGAGCAACAGAAAAGCCATGGACAAGAACAGCAACATGAGACAAAATCGAGAGACAACGATCAACACACACACAGAGAGACACAAGCTAATGCACAAACCGACGTCACAAGAATTCAACAGAAACCATAAAGGCCAGGCGTGAGTCTAGACCCTAGCATTGGGAACTAGCATATAAACGCCTTAAATATTACAACACACACAGGGGCCTGGGTGATAACAGTGAGACGTGCTTCCCCAGTCCCCCACACTCCCATCGCTAGGCCACTGAACCCACGCCATAAAAAGCGTAAAATAGTTGGTTAAATTTAGATTGAGCGCCGCGTCATCACCTCGCAACGAGCGAGAATGACTAGCGAGTGACGTTACGCTCGCACGTGACGCGATGCACTCAGTAACGCCAAGATTCTAGGTCAAGTTCTTTATTTAGAACTTAATTATAGATAGATAGATAGATTTATTCACACAATAGGCCATTTGACCCTTGAGTGCAAATGGTTACACATAATGTGATATGGCGGACAAATCAACTAAGTGCTAAGTGTTATTAAATCAGTAATGTTCGCAGGCTAATTTGGTTCATATACATCTGGACCACCGCGCCAGCCGCGGATCCATCAATGAACCATGGGTCGATTTCCTTAGCAGACAAAGGGACACCTAGGCATTTGGGGCTACATTATCAAAATGCTCAGGTGTGCTGTCCGCGGAAATCGACCGTAGTGCATCAACAGACCGAGGCTGGTCACACGATAGCCCAATTTGCAACTAAGATACTGATAAACGAAAACAACATCACCACACACGCGCGCACACACACACACACTCGCTCGCTCTCTCTCCCACACTCAGACACTATAATGCCATTTCCAATACCAATGAAGAAAAACAGCAACGCGCCAACACATGAACAGACACATGCAAAGACAACACTGATAATCGGGTCGTCCATTATTAAGGGCATCCATGTAAATGGACTTAATAAATCAGTCGAAGTTATATGCAAACGAGGTGCGACCATAGAAAGAATAAACGATGTTATCTGTGCCATGAATTTAGAAATATACAAAGACATCATTATATTAGCCGGTACAAACAATTCAGACGGCTTGCTCTGTGACGCTTTGAAAGCCATGGAACGACTAATATGCGATGTCCATCGCCTCGCCCCACAGTGCAACGTGCACATATGTCAATTGTGCCCACGAGATGATGACGTAAATAGACAGAACTTTGTGCGCCGATTCAATCAACATATGGAAGTGCGACAGAATTTTCTGAACTTTTCCGTGATCGAATCTGCGGACGGGTTCTATTCCACGCATCGTCCGGGGAGGATAAATGGTTCGTTGTATTTCGCGGACAAACTACATCTAAACAAATCCGGTTCATCTGTTCTCGTAAAAGCGATAAATGGTCACGTGAACATAATCACAAAACAATCATGTAGATATTGCGGTGAAGAAAATCACAAACACTCCCAGTGCCGACACGGTCGTCCAGTCGACTGCTGGAAATGCCATGGATCCGGCCACAAGTCTTCCCGATGCCCTGTATACTAGGATGCCGGCCAGGAAGCAGTGCCTACTCCCAATACCTGTAACGAGCAGCCTGCTGACATTCCTAAATCAGAGTGCCAAACCAAACAATCAAACACTTACAGTACTATAAATAGTCATAATGCTACTATCAATAAGTTCAGTTGTAGGGTGAATGCTCTACTGCTTTATAACCGATATCAAGTATTGAGTGACGATGCTGATGGTAATAATAAAAAAAAAAATAATAATAATAATAATAATAATAATAATGATGAAAATATTAAAAATAAGAAAAATAATAATAATAATGATAATAATAATAATAATAATAATAATAATAATAATAATAATAATAATGATGATGATGAAAATAATAATAATAATAATAATAATAATAATAATAATGATAATAATAATAATAATTCGCTTGACGACAATTGTTCTGACAAGGCAGAGGGTCCAGATAATGCTAATCTAGATTATCTTAATATATTCTGGTACATAGATCAAGCAAACTTTATTAATTACATGAACATTATGAAATACTGTACTGTAAAGACTAAAAGCACTAAGTGCGCTATGATAGGTCCTAGAAATCACTTCTCTCAATGGGTATGTAATAAAGATTTTGTTAAAGAGGTAAGGCATTATGATAACCCAACATTTATTATTAATTGTAAAGGCCTACGAATAGGTCACTTAAACGTCCAGCACTTATTGCCTAAAATTAATGAACTTAAAATAACAATGGAAAGAAATATAAAGGAAATCGAAATATTAGGAACAACAGAAACATTTTTGGACGATGATGTCACAAATAATTTAATTAATATTCAAGGGTACAATATTGAGAGAAAAAACAGATTAAATAAGGAAGGCGGTGGAATAGTATTATATATAGATGAAAATCAATCATACAGTAGGAGGCTTGATTTAGAAACTCCAAATATGGAAGCTTTATGGATAGAAATAAAGCCGTATAAATTAAAATCATTTTTACTCTGCTGTACTTATAGACCACCAAAATCACTAACTGGTTGGATAGATGAGTTTGAATCATCTCTTGAATTTGCATATTCACATAATACTGATATCATCCTTATAGGCGACTTTAATATTGATTTTCTTAAACCAGTTATGCCTAAATGGAAAGCTGTAATCGATTTATTTAACCTTGAACAACTAATAAGCACACCCACCAGAATCACTGAAACAACAGCTACATTAATAGACCATATTTATGTCACAGACAAAAACAAGTATGCTTCGGTAAGTGTAGGAGCTTTGGCAATAAGTGATCACTATCCCGTGTTTGCCGAGAGAAAAAGCACTAATCTAAAACCAAATAGTCATCACACAATAAAATACAGATGTAAAAAGAGCTTCAATAATGACCAATTTCTCCAGGATCTGTCAAATTACAATTGGGACTCAATCGATTTGATACATGATGCATTCCGCCCTAGGAACATTTCAGAAAACCTTTACCTCAATACTAGATAAACACGCGCCCATTATTGAGCGTAGAGTAAAACACATTTCTCAGCCCGGGTGGATAAACGATGATATTTTAAAAGCTATTAAAGATAGGGATTATAACAAAAAGCAAAATAACATGGTTAAATATAAAGAATTAAAACAAAAAGTAATGACGCTAATAGAAACATCAAAAAGAAATTATTTTGGAGTGCAATTGAAGGAAAACTCAAAGAATCCATCAAATATATGGAAAATTATGAAGAACATAAACCCTAAGACAAACAGATTACCTTTGGTTTTATATGACAACGATGGAAATGAAATTAGGGATACGGCTAAGCATTGTGAAATGTTTAATCAATATTTTACAACAGTTGCTTCTAATCTTGCGAATTCAATACAGATAACAAACCATGAAATATCAAATAATCTTAGAACATATGTTGCGAATAAAGTGCCCAATGACATCAAATTTAAAATACCTAATGTAGCAGTAAATTATGTATATGAAGAATTGGCTAGCTTAAAAACTAACAATTCCGCGGGTCACGATGGCTTGAACGCGCATTTCCTTAAAGCTGCAGCACCAATTATTGCTCCAGCAGTGACAGCTATTATAAACAAGAGCATAGATAGTGGCGTGTTTCCAACATCATGGAAGCATGCCAAAGTAAAACCATTACATAAAGCAGATAATAAATCAGATATCACTAATTATAGACCTATATCTATTCTACCCATTCTCTCAAAGATTATTGAACGTCATGTACATAATCATTTATATAAATTTCTGATGAAATATAATTTACTTGTCGAATCTCAGTCAGGTTTCAGACGTAAACACTCATGCGAAACAGCACTGTAAAAGCTAATAGAGCAGTGGCGTTTTGCAGTTGACAAAGGCGACTATGTTGCCGCTATAATGATTGACTTTAGAAAGGCATTTGATTTGGTTAATCATACAATTTTGGAACACAAATTAGCGATTTATAAATTTGATGATCAGTCTCAAAGGTGGTTCTCCTCTTATCTAGAAAATCGGCAGCAATATGTATCTATTTCTGATAGTGTGTCAACTGCTATGCCTATTACTGTTGGCGTCCCACAGGGTTCTGTCTTGGGACCCCTCTTGTTCATCCTATATGTTAATGATCTACATATGGGTATTAGCAGCAATGTCGATATGTACGCTGATGATACAACCATGCATTGCAACTCCGATAATATTTCATTGCTAAAGGAAAAACTTACTACTGATATGGCATTAGTGCAAACTTGGTGCGACAAAAACAAACTGGTACTAAATACTGAGAAAACTAAGTTATTACTGATAAGCAACACCCACAAACGAAACAGAATCAACGAGTCAGATCTCAAAATATCTATTGGAAATGTAGAATTAGACATTGTAAATAATGCAAAACTATTAGGTGTATATATTAACGACAACCTATCATGGCAAGACCACATTAGCAAGATCTATAGCAAAATCGCTTCACTTATTTTTATGCTAAGAAAAAATAAACAATATATGAATCTTGAAGAAAGAAACATATTTTATAAGGCATATATTCTTTCCCATATAGACTATTGTTGTTTAGTTTACTATACAGAATATTTATTGGATAAACTTGAAAAATTGCAAAAACGAGCTGCTAGGATTATACTAGATGTCCCATATAGAACCCCGTCTAAACAATTATACGCAACTTTAAAATGGACACCATTAACACAGAGAATGGCGATAAAAACTAATCTAATGACCTACAAAGCACTAAACGACCTTACACCCAGATACATTAAAGACATGTTTACTTTAGTCGAAAATGCACACCCGCTTAACTTGAGGTCAAAATCAAATGGTCACTTAAAACCTCCAAAAATAAACACAAATTATGCAAGACACAGCTTTAAATATACAGCCACAAAACTGTGGAATTTGCTACCTTCAACTGTTACGCGTTCGTCAACCCTATCCTCATTTAAATCTAATCTTCATGATCATATAAACACGAAACAATAATAATAGCGATAGCCCAAAACGGACTCTGTAATGGTCTTGAAGAATGGCAATTTGCAGACTGAGAGAAGAGTGGTTTTGGGTTTTTTTGAGAATTCACCACTGGTATTACTGGCTCGGTAAACGGATCAGTTATGCCGGTGACAAATCCTCAGAAATTGTCTTCTCGTTGTCTATAAATAGATATTCTTATGAGGAAATTTAGATTTTCTTAAAGAAATATAGGCGGTAAATGGTTAAATGTAATGAGCTGTTGGGTAAATCGACGATAATTTGACTGACTGATGCTGCCGCCTTGAGTGGCAAATCAGTCAGTCAAAGTGGAGCTAATTTATCCAGTGATTAAATTAACTACAATAAATGGTCAAATGCATTAAGGATAATTTGACTGAAAGTTGGTAAAGCATCGAGTAGCAACGGCTTTAAGTCAAATTAGAATTAAAATATTTGATTGTTTTAAATACCATATAAACGATTTTGTATAAACTTGGAAATAGGTCTACCTCTATGTCTTGTATATACATGTATATAATTGTACATAATCAGCTGAGTATGTGTGTGATTTGTGTGTGTGCGTGCGTGCGTGTGTGTGTGCGTGCGCGTGCGCCCGTGTGTGTGTGCACGCGTGTGTGTGTACACGTGTGCGTATAATGTGCGAGTGCGTGTAAGCGTGTGTATGCGCGTGCGTATGTACGGGTGTGTGTACGTGCATGCCTGCATATGCCAGTGCGCGCGTGAGTATGCATGCGTGTGTGCAAGGGCGTGACTGCGTGTATTTGTATGCGTGATCGCCTATTTGTCCGTTTGCTTACATCTGCTTGTGTGTGCCCTGTATGACTGAGCGTGTGTGAGTGTGTGTTTGGAAAGAGTGTATGTATATGTATATTTATTAGCCTGTATATACTTATTATTATTATTATTATTATTGTTGTTGCTGTTCCCTGAGGGCCTCAGGAAGATCACATGTTGATGATTTACCCTCAATAAAGAACGATATTATTATTATTTATTATTATAATATCACCACCCTTCGTTTCCAAATATGTTAAGTCGAAAGGGAAACGAAGAGCGGGATCCGGTCTAAGTATATAAATCACTCAAGGTCAACACTCCTCGCTTTCGAAATAGCGGTCGAAAGAAAAGCGAGGAGTGAGACCAGGATGCACGCGCTCACACAATCACTTTCGCTCGCACACCTTCACAAAGTCATGCCTAGAAATTAAAATCTTAAGATAGATAGATATTTATTTCCACAATGGGCCATCGGCCTTTGAGTGCACATTGAACACAATTATGTACATGACGGATACCGTATATAAAATTCAATTAATACATAAGTTTAAAGACCAAGCACAACGGTAGCACAAGTGGCTTTAATATACACGATTGTGCAATAAATAATATAATAAAATGTTTTATTTAAAAATATTACTCTGTTTTACGTTGTATTTTGCAATTCTGTGTTGTCCTCGAAAAACCCGAAATAGAAACGCTCTATATAGTAAGACGTCATCGGAGGGACCTATCGCTATCGTGCGAGGCGCAGTGCTAATAAGTCATTGTGACCCTGTTGCGCGATCGCGGATTGTTGTCAAATATGCCTAACCGTTGGGTGGCTTGAAGCTGCATAAATACTGCAAACCAAACAAATGGAATTTCGCTGCATATTTTTCCGAACAAATAAAATTTATAGGCTAGGGTGCAGTCGGTAAATTCCATACAAAGAGAGCCGATTTCCGCGAACCCAAAGATGGCTCAGTACAACAGCCGTCGTCCGCTCTCTGCATTTGGGCGCAGATTGTTTTGCGAGTAGAAGCACATATGGCTATACTGACTGGTTATTATATACACATAATTTGGAATGCTTATATAGATTAATTATGAAAAAATGCGCACCCCATTAGGCCTAAGAAAGGCACCCCCCCCCACTTTCTTGCCAACAAAACCCGCAAGAATAAAAAAAATACTATTTGGCCTACTACTACTACTACTACTACTACTACTACTTACGCCCTTTGTCTAAAGGCCGGCGGGTAACGTCAAATCACGACATCAAGAATTATTAACAGCTGTCTAGCTAGTCTCTAGTTCAAAACCAGTAAATTAGGGCAATCGTCTAGTCATTTGCAGCAGAGCCATACATAGTACGCCTATCTGTTTGCAATGCACTGTGTGATGCACCGCGGGTGTGAGGGGAGGGGGAGGGGCATAATTATGCATTGTGACCTATTAGTCGGAGAACACCAGAATTTAAACATATTGAATATTTTGAAAAATATTTGACTGGTAGCTGTTGCAGCAACATGTTCCAGTAAAACTGTTTTCAAAATATTCAACAGATTTCCTGTGCAGTGGTCATACTTCCGCTCTTTTTTTCAGAGACCACTGACCTCTCTGTTAAGTAATAAAATATTACACTGATCATCAGTTTGAGTATGTCTGATCCTAATGAAATTGGTTGCTGCCAGGAAAAGTAGGCTTAACAACCGACAAGTCAGAACCCCCACCTACCCCCTTCAACACACACATACACACACACACCATGCTTCACTAACAGTCCACACCACATCCATAATTTAAAAAACAAGAGGCCCAACGGGCTGTGGCGCTCACCTGGACCATTAGCATGTTAACCATTTGCATTTAAAGAGACATGATGGATAATCTTTGGAAAATCTAAGACTTTCATCCATAAAATTGATCAATCAAAATTCAGAATAGAAGTTCTGGATTCTACCATGATAGGGTGACTCTAGCCAAAGTTGGTTGAAATATGTCAATTAGTTATAGGTTTTTTTCATAAAATCTAAGATTGTGTTTTCACAAAAGTATATGTTTTATCATTTTGACAATTTCTGGTACATTTTTCATAAAATCGAAGATTTTCACCCCAAATATTGAGGAATAAAAATTCTGAACTGTGGTTCTGGAGCCTACGACCATAGGGTCCTTCCAGCCAAATTTGGTTGAAATCGGCCAAGTGGTTAATGAGGAGTAGTGTCTGAAAGCAAAAGTTGACAGACACACGGCGGATGGTCGCCACGGCATAAGGAGATTTGCAAGGTGGATGTGGCGCATCATTGGTCACAAAGTGAGAAAAGTTTTACCGGATAGTTGATTTATTGATTCCACATTAGGCCATAGGCACTTGAGTGTACAGAGTATAAACCTACAATGACGGTCAGCTATTATATACGTTCATAAACAATAAATTAATACATGCATTGATTATCCCTAAAGTCAAAATATGTACACTATACAATAGCTTACAAATCATCCAACAGCATGTCTATTAAATAGCAAAGAATTACAAAGACACAATTTATACAACGTGTCAGACTCTGAGATTTGATGACTGTCTATATGGAACCCTTTGTGACGTAATGATTGTGACGTCATCACACACGCGCGGAACTGATTATGACGTCATACTAGGTCAGCTGATGAATGGATACTTTGGAAAAGTGAATTCGTACGTGTCAGACTATTAATCGTTTAAGACTGACTATATCGAGGCATTCATGGCGTCGTGATTGTGACGTCATCTTACAGATCACGTAGTTGATTATGATGTCATATGATCAAGGGATATACTTGGAAGGGTCCATTTTACCTACATGTGTCATTTACTGAAATTAACACTAGCCTGTTACCACTGTTAGTCCAAGGCTAGTACAAATTGACAAGGGTGAAATAGAATTTGTGACTGACCACAACTCGGTGGCCTAGTAATAATTTAATAGCTAAAGCAAACCCTTTAATGTTCAAGGCAGTCAAAGACGTCATCTGAAGTGCTCTTGAGGAATGTCTTTGTGCCGACCAAGAGGACTATTTTTTAAAATTTACCACTGGAATGACTGGCTAGATTACCGAACCAGTCATTACGGTGGTAAATAAAAAAAAAAATAGTCTTGGAGTCTGGGTCCCCTAATTGTCAAACAATGTATTATGAACAATTAAAAAAATATAAAACTCATTTTACGCATCCCAATATATGTATTAATTAAGTGTATTGTGCTCATTGCCTCATGATGAATAAATATACTAGATGCTGGTCAACTTTTCCATCATTAGCGCTTCCGCAGTGGTCTTGATAAATGTCCATTTACAAATCAAGACTATTTTTGAAAATTTCCCACTGGAATGACTGGTTCGTTGGTTACAAAACCAGTCTCTCCGGTGGTAAATTTTCAGAAGTAATCTCTTGGAGTCTTGGTCAGCAAATGGACACACCAGTACACTGTTTATAGCTCAGTTCTCTCACCCCAATATATATTGTTGTCAATAGTGTGAATAAATATATAAAAAGATGCTACTGTTGCATCATTCTGTCATGTCTGTAGTTGCCTCGATAATGTCCATTTGCAGACCAACTAAAGACTATCTTTGAAAGTTTACCACTGGAATGACAGGTTAGATTAGCAAACCAGTCATTTCATTGGTAAATCTTCAAAAGTAGCCTTCTTCTGGAATCTTGGTCAGCAAATGGACATACACTGTATATGACGCAGTTCGCTCTGGCAACCCCAATATGTATTGCTCTCAATAGCCTATACTAAAATATGTTGCAATATTTCCATGAGTGTTTGTGTACCAGTAGTCCTCTTCATAAATGCCCATTTGCAAACCAAGAAGACTATTTTTGAAAATTTACCGCTGAGATAACTGGTTAGTTTATGGAACCAGTGATATCATTGGTAAATTGTCAAAAATAGTCATCTTAGTTTGCAAATAAACATTAAATTTTTCATCTTTCGCTAAGCATTTGCTAATCTGTGCCAATCCATGCTATCTAGACAAGATTGTCTTTATTATCGGCGTAATATCATGGGCGTATATTTTGTCCTTGATTTCAAGTTGCATCTTGTCATTATTCACAACTTGTACAATTTATCACTCTGAAATATGAAGAAACGTATGAAATGAATAAACATGAAAAATAATTACATGAATAAATACTGCTGCATATTTCATTGACATAAGCTTCCTGTGTCTTAAAACTCTTAATTCCTTTCAGTTTGAAACTGATTATAATCCAGGAAATAGAAAGTAACAACTGCGTTCTATGCACATACTCGACGCCAATTGTTACATTGTTTCTTGATTCATCTTGTTTCCGACATCATCATTTCAATCACTAAATTTATAATGTTAATTTGTGATGAAGTTATCGAAATAAACGGCATAAACTTTTATTAGCCACCTATATTATTCAGAAAGTAGATCAGACTGACCTAGTAATTATATGGATGGTAACTTTTGCCCAGAGGTACTCACTCACCCAATTTGAAGTAAATAGCTCTAAGTATGGCCAAACGTGCCACAATGGTAATATTGTTTCTCATTGAGCCCAATACTAGAGAAAATGAAAGAAGTCAGAGAGGTACAATGAATCATTTTATTTAAGTCAATGATTCTTTATAATAGGATAAAACATCTTGACAGGCACGCACACCCGAGTCATTTGCACCGACCTCATTTCTGATACTTGGTGGTCTCTGCAGAAAGTGAATCCAGAAGAAATTAAAGAGCGAACGAATGACTGACTGGTTTATGAGCAGCCAATCCGAACTCACTTTGTTATCCCCCGAAGTCCAAAGCACCACCTAATCATCTACTGTGTACACACACGAACTCGCACCCAATCATATACATGCTCGCAGACGCAATCCCACGTGCAGGCACTCCTGCGCGTGCGCACACACGCTCGCACGCATGCACCCACGCACGCGCGTACTCACGCACACACTTTCACACGCACACACACATGCAAAAGCGTCTGTCTGTCTGTCTGTCTGTCTGTCTGTCTGTCTGTCTGTCTGTCTGTCTGTCTGTCTGTCTGTCTGTCTGTCTGTCTGTCTGTCTGTCTGTCTGTCTGTCTGTCTGTCTGTCTGTCTGTCTGTCTTTACATTGAAAAAAACGCATTGGCACAGGAATTTAATTACAAATTTCTTTACCTAAATTTGTCCTATCGAGACCAAGTTTAGATTTACTTAGAGTGGTCCCCCCTTGAGATTAGTTGGGGTAAAATGAACTTATCAGTAGGTCGCTTTAACAGGTAAAGGCTGGGATTGATCCTACATTATAGAGAAATCACACACACACGAATGCACGCCCGCACGCACGCACGCACGCACGCACGCACGCACGCACGCACGCACGCACGCACGCACACATCTGAACGAATGCACGAATGCATGCAATAACACATGCCCACAGTAATACATGCACGAATGCACGCAATAATGCATGCATGAACGCATGCACGAACGAACGCACGAATGCATGCACGCACACACCCACGCACTAATGTACTCACGAATTAATGCACCCACACCCACATACACACACGCACACATACACCCACGCAAGTATAGATGCACACACGTGCGGATGTACGAGCACACACCCACACACATACACACATACGAACAAACGCCCGGACGCACGAACGAACGAACGCACGAACGAACGAACGAACGAACGAACGAACGCACGCACGCACGCACGCACGCACGCACGCACGCACGCACGCACACACGTACGCACACATACTTTTGCAGACACAAAATTAAAAGATGTCCTACGGATATGATTTCATGTTGCCCCACCATTGATTTTGGTTGGGATTAGATTTATTTAAGAATAGGTAGGGAGGGATGAAACCTTGTCATTGTTATCAGGAACTATAAGGTCTAACTTTGATCTTACTAGCAAATCTTTCAGGTTTGGATTTCTATTGTAAGCTATTACTGGTCGTGCTTTGATCGGTTCCTTTAATTTAGATTGCAACTGTGAATATTCGTCTTTCATGGTTTTTGCTAATTCAACATTACGTCTATTGTATATGAGTTGAAATGGGATAATTTTGTTCTTTTGTGATATTCCCGAATCTACATTTATTCCAAATGGTGCTTTTGTTTGGAGTGTTCTAATCCAATGGCCTTCTCGGATTTTGCGAAACGAACTCGTTTCTTCCTCACTATCGAAGGTCGGAATCTGTTCTATTGGCATGATTTCAAAATGATGTTCAACTGAATGATCAGGAAGTTGGAAATGTTGAGCAATTGGCGTATCTGCTGAGGTGTTAATATCAGAAACGTGGCGTCTAGCACGCACTCTAAATGCATTTTTTGTTTCACCAACATACTGTTTCTGGCAAAGGGCACAATTGATCAAATAAACTACATTCTCAGAATCACAATGCATATTAGTTCGGATATGATATTCATTTTTAGTTTGAAAGCTCAGGAATGTTTGTTGGTTTACAATATAGTTGTTTACTTTGCATCTATTTTTGTCGCATTTAGAAACTGATCCATCGCACATGATTGGTTTATTGTGTTTAATTTGGACAGGCTCAAACTCGGGTCCGCTATGAGGTTTTAGATTTTCAAGCTCATTGATGGTGTCTGCTTTAATTTTTCGAAGAAAACGGGCTGAATAGCCTCGTGCTTTCAAAGCATCAAACAGAGTAGAGCATGCACTATTCAGATTTTGCCTGTTGCTAGAGTTTCGAAAAAATCTTATGATTTGCGATTTGATCAAACCTTTAAATGTGTGTGGAGGATGAAATGATTTTTTGTGAAGCAGCTGATGTGAGTCTGTTGGCTTAAAGAATACTTTATATTCTAATTTTCCAGAGGAATCAAATTGAGGACCCTTATAGATCGTGACATCTAAAAAGTCAACCGATGTTCCACTAATAGTAGCTTTTAGCTTGATGTTTGAATCTTGGTTATTTAAAATGCGAAAAAATTCCCAAAAGTCTTCTTCTGAATGTTGCCAAACTATGAAGATGTCATCTAGATATCTGAGGTAAAGAAGAGGCTTTTTGGTTGATTTGTTCAGTGCCTCCTCTTCCCACTCCGCAACATAAATCGTGGCAAAATTTGGGCTGAATCGTTTACCCATTGCGCATCCACAGATTTGAAGGTAATTTTCACCATTAAATTGGAAATCGTTTCCTTTAAGACTTAGCTCTAATAATTTTAGAATTTCCGTGTCTGGTCGATCTGGATCAGGAAATTTGACAAAAGAATTCTTAATAGCATTGACTCCAGCATCAATATCTATATTGGTATACATAGCATCTATGTCTAATGTGACTAAATATGCATCTTTCGGAACTGACAATTTGGATAGCTTTGAAAGAAAGTGTTCTGTGTTCTTGAGAAAGCTCTTGTGTCTATTAGCAATGGGCTTTAAATAGTAATCAATATATTCTGAAATGCCATAAGACTCACTGCCACAGTCTGAAATGATGGGTCGTCCAGGTGGTGTCAATGGATCTAACCAGGTGCTGATAGGTTTATGGATTTTAGGCAAGATATAAAATGTCCGATTTTGTGGATTATTCTCACCTAGCAGATACTTTAGCTGTTTCTTATCGATGTACTTATCTGTATGCAATGAATTAAGTATTTCAATGAAATTTTGTCGGTTTTGAGGCCAAATTAAATTATCAAGTTTTCTGTAATGCCTGGTGTTAGTTAACTGCCTTTCGGCCTCGCGGATGTAGTTTTCTCTAGACATAATCACAGTTGCTGAACCTTTATCGGCTGGTTTTATAATAATATTTTGATTTCTACGTAATTTGTTGATAGCCTGTCGTTCGAGAAATGAAAGGTTTTGCTTATTGTTTGTAATTGGCAATGATCTGGCTATACCAGCAACCGTTTTTATGGTTGCTTTAACATTGTCATCAACTAGCCTATCTGGAGGGTCCCAACCGGATTTTCCAGTGAATGGTTTTGACTCTCCATTTAAATTTCGAAAATGATGGGCTATTTTTACTGAATGACCAAAATTAGCTACTTCAATAAGACCTGTGTCTAAAAGCAAATCTAATCCTGTTTTTGGTTTTGGAGTTGGTATAAAAGTAAGACCACGATCGAGAATTGATTTTTCAGATGGTGAGAGATCATAGTCAGCTGCTAAATTGACAAGGTTTGTTCCTAATCCTATGTTAGGGGAGCTATTGCCTTGACCCACATTTAGTTTAAACTAAGTACCGTCAACCAATGGTTATAAATACAATTAGCTGTTTCTTTCGTCCAATGGATTCTATCCTTCTCAACATGAAAATTCGCATCAGAAATTTTGGGGATGACCTTATCAACGTGGCAGTTGGACCTTGCTGATTCGTTGATACGCTTGAGACAGTACCTTTGCCTGTCTGACAAGCTATCAGAGAAGTTAATCTCAGCAAAGTGCAACTCCGCATTAGGGAAGGTGTTTTTAAATTCACGAGCCATGAACCGTAAATGGCTTGAGGCTTTGGTTGGATGCTCATTTTTGGAGTTGATGCCAATATTCAAGATGATCTTCTCCGGGCTAGGGCCATCCTGGTGTCGCATAGCCATTGTTCTGAAATGTGATAATGCGGCACCAGGATAGCACTCAACCTGGATGTCAGGATGGACATCTAAATCAATTCGGGCTAGATTAGAGGACCCTATCATCAGAATCTTTTTGGTGATTCTGGGGATCCTCCACAGGCCCTTGCTATGCGATTGATGACGGTACTTAGCAAACTTCCTGTCAGACAGGTTACTATTATTCTCCATAGGAGGGAGAGGAGGTGGAGACAGAAGAAGAGGAGCAGAAGAAGGTGCGTGAGGAGAAGAGAGATGAAGCGTAGGAGGAAGAGGAGGAGGAGGGATGGAGAGAGGAGATGCAAGAGGAGAAGATTGAGTATGAGGAGCAAGAGGCGGGATTGAGAGAGGAGATGCATAAAGAGAAGAAGTTTGAGGAGGAAGAGGAGGAGGCGGGATTGAGAGAGGAGATGCATGAAGAGAAGAAGTTTGAGGAGGAAGAGGAGGAGGCGGGATTGAGAGAGGAGAAGGAGGAAGAGGAGAAGATCGAGTCAGAAGGTGGCGAGGAGAAGATAGTGGAAGAGATGAGGAAGAGTTGCTAGGTGGTAGATTGGGGGAACAGTGAGTAACAACCCGACAACGGCGCACAGGAGGAGAATTTGTCTTTGGGAGAGCCGGCCATGACTCTGTTACATCATCAACACCAGGTGCTGGTGTTGGTGATGTATACAGATTCGTCCGCTTGGAAGTTGTAGGCGAGGGTGTGAAGGTGGTTGGTGACCGTTGTCGTTTGTTAGTCATTGTTGAATGATAACCTGAACCTGTACTCGGTGTGGCCGCCGGTGTTGGTAGAGACATCACTCTATTTTGCTTATCACTAGCTATTTCTGCCAAAAATTTCCAAAAATTTGTGATTGTCATTGTGGCCAATTTATTTCCAAAATTTTGCCTACCCCATTTCAATGCTATGCCTTTGGCTCTGTCTAGATCAAGAATTACATTAGATTCGGCCACTTTTACCTCTGCCTTTAATTTGTCCAATTTGCTTCGATAATGTTTGATTAAATTTTCTAAGCAGCTATGAGCCCAAATTTGGTTTATCATGCTGGTCGATTTCAAAAATTCGTCATCTCGTAAGGCAGGGCAGAAAAACGAGTTCATCTCCTCCATTTTCATGCTGAGAGATTTCGGGAGAGAGTCTGATGCCAAATGCTCTCGTAAAAGACCATAGTGATGCAAGCATTGCAACACATGGAAGTACATCTTAACCAGTCTCTGAAAGGCCTGAACAGACTGGTTAGGAGCACTTTTGGTTGAAGAAAAGTTGGACGCTGGGTTGCCAGATTTGCGTCCTTTACCTACTGGGCCGTTGAAATTCTTGGCCATTTTAGAACGTAATCAAATTTCTACAGATTTATGTCAAATTTAGTCAGAAAAGTTCAAAAAAGTTAAATTCCAAATATTAACTAGAGCGATATGTGTTGAAACAATTTAGAGACTGAAAAATAAGAACAATTAATACAAGATTATTATATATATATAAAATTAAAGCTTACACTGTCAGTTGCTGGAGCGCTTTCGACGTAATGGTCTTCGTCATGCAGCGAAAAAACTGGTCTAATGGCAACTGATAATTCTTACATATTTATAGGAGAATTACTGCAATGGTGACTACTGATTAACTATTAATTCAGTCTCTCCACAAAAGATCAAACTAAACCCGAAGACCTGCTTTAGATCAATGTGCGCCTTGTGCGCTACTGAAGTTAAACAGCTAATACAAAAGGCGTGATTGCTTAATTATATTGAGCTTATCTAACTGTAGCATGGGTTAGTACGCCGGTTCGTTTCAGGCGATTAAGGTGTGAAAATAACAATGAGGGCTATTTGGTCAGTCATTAGATCAAATGCTGCCGAGATATGTTTAATCATGGCGGCTGAGAATAATTTACTTGTTGTTTGAGTACTGCAAGGGACAGGTTTCCTGAATACAGATTATTTAAAACAAATTCTGACAAGTTATACAGTTTTTTTATCTTGGCGAATCGGTTCACTCAGTCATTACAAAGCGTTGATTACTTCTTTGTAATAAGTTGGCGTTGCCGTGTGTTCGAAAATAGTAACAAATTCTGACTGTTAGGAGTTATACAGTTTTTTGATCTGGGCAAATCGGTTCACTCAGTTATTACAAAGCATTGATTACTTCTTTGTAATAAGTTGGCGTTGCCATGTGTTCGAAAATAGGATTAAACAAATAGTTTTGAGCAGGTCTTTCTGACATAGGATGATCCATTGTGGATTGACTGAATGTTGTTGGTCTAGTGAGATTCCTTCAAAAGAGAGGTGGTTGTAAGTCACAGGTTGTTTGAGCTTTGCACGCTTATATGTCCAACAACCCATGCACTCATTCACCCGCCCAGACACCAGCATATCAATCCATCAATCAGTCCATCCCGCCATCCACCTAAACAAATACTTGATTAAGGGGAGAACAGATTTGTAAACTGATAGACAGATACCCGGTGGATGACTAGACGACTGAACAAATGAATAGGAAAATGGGTGAAAGCTACAATTTGATTTCCGAATTTGGTTTAATTTATTCACTTAGTCATTGCAAAGTGCTAATTGCTTCTTTGCAATGAGTTGGCTGTTGAAAAAATAAGAATAAAATATGACAGGTGGTTGCGGAAGAGAGGTGGTTTGCACCCTTACAAACATATATGTCCAAACAATCCATGCGCCCACCCGGACACCAACCCAGTAATCCATCCATCAGTCCATCCACACAGACAATCAATTGGTGTCTGAGAGGCACAGACCAGTAAACCAATAGAGAGGCCAAGGACAGGTGACAGGATGAGTGAACAGATAGGTGGACGAATGAATGAATGAATGAATGAATGAACATAAGCACATATGAATGCGCGGACGCCCGCCCGCACGAACGAACGAACGAACGAACGAACGAACGAACGAACGAACGAACGAACGAACGAACGAACGAACGAACGAACGAACGAACGAACGAACGAACGAACGAACGAACGAACGAACGAACGAACGAACGAACGAACGAACGAACGAACGAACGAACGAATGTACACGCGAACGCATGCATGCACGATTGCAGGTATGGACGACCGTGCAAACGAAACATCAGCTACCAGCAGACCAATTCCGACAGTGTATTTATAAATATTAACAGTTTAAAATTGTTTGATTTGGGACAAATATGGAGGCCTGGCACAAGCAAGTCCGTCTTTACATTGAAAAAAACGCATTGGCACAGGAATTTAATTACAAATTTCTTTACCTAAATTTGTCCTATCGAGACCAAGTTTAGATTTACTTAGAGTGGTCCCCCCTTGAGATTAGTTGGGGTAAAATGAACTTATCAGTAGGTCGCTTTAACAGGTAAAGGCTGGGATTGATCCTACATTATAGAGAAATCACACACACACGAATGCACGCCCGCACGCACGCACGCACGCACGCACGCACGCACGCACGCACGCACGCACGCACGCACACATCTGAACGAATGCACGAATGCATGCAATAACACATGCCCACAGTAATACATGCACGAATGCACGCAATAATGCATGCATGAACGCATGCACGAACGAACGCACGAATGCATGCACGCACACACCCACGCACTAATGTACTCACGAATTAATGCACCCACACCCACATACACACACGCACACATACACCCACGCAAGTATAGATGCACACACGTGCGGATGTACGAGCACACACCCACACACATACACACATACGAACAAACGCCCGGACGCACGAACGAACGAACGCACGCACGCACGCACGCACGCACGCACGCACGAACGAACGAACGAACGCACGCACGCACGCACGCACGCACGCACGCACGCACGCACGCACGCACGGCACACACGTACGCACACATACTTTTGCAGACACAAAATTAAAAGATGTCCTACGGATATGATTTCATGTTGCCCCACCATTGATTTTGGTTGGGATTAGATTTATTTAAGAATAGGTAGGGAGGGATGAAACCTTGTCATTGTTATCAGGAACTATAAGGTCTAACTTTGATCTTACTAGCAAATCTTTCAGGTTTGGATTTCTATTGTAAGCTATTACTGGTCGTGCTTTGATCGGTTCCTTTAATTTAGATTGCAACTGTGAATATTCGTCTTTCATGGTTTTTGCTAATTCAACATTACGTCTATTGTATATGAGTTGAAATGGGATAATTTTGTTCTTTTGTGATATTCCCGAATCTACATTTATTCCAAATGGTGCTTTTGTTTGGAGTGTTCTAATCCAATGGCCTTCTCGGATTTTGCGAAACGAACTCGTTTCTTCCTCACTATCGAAGGTCGGAATCTGTTCTATTGGCATGATTTCAAAATGATGTTCAACTGAATGATCAGGAAGTTGGAAATGTTGAGCAATTGGCGTATCTGCTGAGGTGTTAATATCAGAAACGTGGCGTCTAGCACGCACTCTAAATGCATTTTTTGTTTCACCAACATACTGTTTCTGGCAAAGGGCACAATTGATCAAATAAACTACATTCTCAGAATCACAATGCATATTAGTTCGGATATGATATTCATTTTTAGTTTGAAAGCTCAGGAATGTTTGTTGGTTTACAATATAGTTGTTTACTTTGCATCTATTTTTGTCGCATTTAGAAACTGATCCATCGCACATGATTGGTTTATTGTGTTTAATTTGGACAGGCTCAAACTCGGGTCCGCTATGAGGTTTTAGATTTTCAAGCTCATTGATGGTGTCTGCTTTAATTTTTCGAAGAAAACGGGCTGAATAGCCTCGTGCTTTCAAAGCATCAAACAGAGTAGAGCATGCACTATTCAGATTTTGCCTGTTGCTAGAGTTTCGAAAAAATCTTATGATTTGCGATTTGATCAAACCTTTAAATGTGTGTGGAGGATGAAATGATTTTTTGTGAAGCAGCTGATGTGAGTCTGTTGGCTTAAAGAATACTTTATATTCTAATTTTCCAGAGGAATCAAATTGAGGACCCTTATAGATCGTGACATCTAAAAAGTCAACAGATGTTCCACTAATAGTAGCTTTTAGCTTGATGTTTGAATCTTGGTTATTTAAAATGCGAAAAAATTCCCAAAAGTCTTCTTCTGAATGTTGCCAAACTATGAAGATGTCATCTAGATATCTGAGGTAAAGAAGAGGCTTTTTGGTTGATTTGTTCAGTGCCTCCTCTTCCCACTCCGCAACATAAATCGTGGCAAAATTTGGGCTGAATCGTTTACCCATTGCGCATCCACAGATTTGAAGGTAATTTTCACCATTAAATTGGAAATCGTTTCCTTTAAGACTTAGCTCTAATAATTTTAGAATTTCCGTGTCTGGTCGATCTGGATCAGGAAATTTGACAAAAGAATTCTTAATAGCATTGACTCCAGCATCAATATCTATATTGGTATACATAGCATCTATGTCTAATGTGACTAAATATGCATCTTTCGGAACTGACAATTTGGATAGCTTTGAAAGAAAGTGTTCTGTGTTCTTGAGAAAGCTCTTGTGTCTATTAGCAATGGGCTTTAAATAGTAATCAATATATTCTGAAATGCCATAAGACTCACTGCCACAGTCTGAAATGATGGGTCGTCCAGGTGGTGTCAATGGATCTAACCAGGTGCTGATAGGTTTATGGATTTTAGGCAAGATATAAAATGTCCGATTTTGTGGATTATTCTCACCTAGCAGATACTTTAGCTGTTTCTTATCGATGTACTTATCTGTATGCAATGAATTAAGTATTTCAATGAAATTTTGTCGGTTTTGAGGCCAAATTAAATTATCAAGTTTTCTGTAATGCCTGGTGTTAGTTAACTGCCTTTCGGCCTCGCGGATGTAGTTTTCTCTAGACATAATCACAGTTGCTGAACCTTTATCGGCTGGTTTTATAATAATATTTTGATTTCTACGTAATTTGTTGATAGCCTGTCGTTCGAGAAATGAAAGGTTTTGCTTATTGTTTGTAATTGGCAATGATCTGGCTATACCAGCAACCGTTTTTATGGTTGCTTTAACATTGTCATCAACTAGCCTATCTGGAGGGTCCCAACCGGATTTTCCAGTGAATGGTTTTGACTCTCCATTTAAATTTCGAAAATGATGGGCTATTTTTACTGAATGACCAAAATTAGCTACTTCAATAAGACCTGTGTCTAAAAGCAAATCTAATCCTGTTTTTGGTTTTGGAGTTGGTATAAAAGTAAGACCACGATCGAGAATTGATTTTTCAGATGGTGAGAGATCATAGTCAGCTGCTAAATTGACAAGGTTTGTTCCTAATCCTATGTTAGGGGAGCTATTGCCTTGACCCACATTTAGTTTAAACTAAGTACCGTCAACCAATGGTTATAAATACAATTAGCTGTTTCTTTCGTCCAATGGATTCTATCCTTCTCAACATGAAAATTCGCATCAGAAATTTTGGGGATGACCTTATCAACGTGGCAGTTGGACCTTGCTGATTCGTTGATACGCTTGAGACAGTACCTTTGCCTGTCTGACAAGCTATCAGAGAAGTTAATCTCAGCAAAGTGCAACTCCGCATTAGGGAAGGTGTTTTTAAATTCACGAGCCATGAACCGTAAATGGCTTGAGGCTTTGGTTGGATGCTCATTTTTGGAGTTGATGCCAATATTCAAGATGATCTTCTCCGGGCTAGGGCCATCCTGGTGTCGCATAGCCATTGTTCTGAAATGTGATAATGCGGCACCAGGATAGCACTCAACCTGGATGTCAGGATGGACATCTAAATCAATTCGGGCTAGATTAGAGGACCCTATCATCAGAATCTTTTTGGTGATTCTGGGGATCCTCCACAGGCCCTTGCTATGCGATTGATGACGGTACTTAGCAAACTTCCTGTCAGACAGGTTACTATTATTCTCCATAGGAGGGAGAGGAGGTGGAGACAGAAGAAGAGGAGCAGAAGAAGGTGCGTGAGGAGAAGAGAGATGAAGCGTAGGAGGAAGAGGAGGAGGAGGGATGGAGAGAGGAGATGCAAGAGGAGAAGATTGAGTATGAGGAGCAAGAGGCGGGATTGAGAGAGGAGATGCATAAAGAGAAGAAGTTTGAGGAGGAAGAGGAGGAGGCGGGATTGAGAGAGGAGATGCATGAAGAGAAGAAGTTTGAGGAGGAAGAGGAGGAGGCGGGATTGAGAGAGGAGAAGGAGGAAGAGGAGAAGATCGAGTCAGAAGGTGGCGAGGAGAAGATAGTGGAAGAGATGAGGAAGAGTTGCTAGGTGGTAGATTGGGGGAACAGTGAGTAACAACCCGACAACGGCGCACAGGAGGAGAATTTGTCTTTGGGAGAGCCGGCCATGACTCTGTTACATCATCAACACCAGGTGCTGGTGTTGGTGATGTATACAGATTCGTCCGCTTGGAAGTGGTAGGCGAGGGTGTGAAGGTGGTTGGTGACCGTTGTCGTTTGTTAGTCATTGTTGAATGATAACCTGAACCTGTACTCGGTGTGGCCGCCGGTGTTGGTAGAGACATCACTCTATTTTGCTTATCACTAGCTATTTCTGCCAAAAATTTCCAAAAATTTGTGATTGTCATTGTGGCCAATTTATTTCCAAAATTTTGCCTACCCCATTTCAATGCTATGCCTTTGGCTCTGTCTAGATCAAGAATTACATTAGATTCGGCCACTTTTACCTCTGCCTTTAATTTGTCCAATTTGCTTCGATAATGTTTGATTAAATTTTCTAAGCAGCTATGAGCCCAAATTTGGTTTATCATGCTGGTCGATTTCAAAAATTCGTCATCTCGTAAGGCAGGGCAGAAAAACGAGTTCATCTCCTCCATTTTCATGCTGAGAGATTTCGGGAGAGAGTCTGATGCCAAATGCTCTCGTAAAAGACCATAGTGATGCAAGCATTGCAACACATGGAAGTACATCTTAACCAGTCTCTGAAAGGCCTGAACAGACTGGTTAGGAGCACTTTTGGTTGAAGAAAAGTTGGACGCTGGGTTGCCAGATTTGCGTCCTTTACCTACTGGGCCGTTGAAATTCTTGGCCATTTTAGAACGTAATCAAATTTCTACAGATTTATGTCAAATTTAGTCAGAAAAGTTCAAAAAAGTTAACTACCAAATATTAACTAGAGCGATATGTGTTGAAACAATTTAGAGACTGAAAAATAAGAACAATTAATACAAGATTATTATATATATATAAAATTAAAGCTTACACTGTCAGTTGCTGGAGCGCTTTCGACGTAATGGTCTTCGTCATGCAGCGAAAAAACTGGTCTAATGGCAACTGATAATTCTTACATATTTATAGGAGAATTACTGCAATGGTGACTACTGATTAACTATTAATTCAGTCTCTCCACAAAAGATCAAACTAAACCCGAAGACCTGCTTTAGATCAATGTGCGCCTTGTGCGCTACTGAAGTTAAACAGCTAATACAAAAGGCGTGATTGCTTAATTATATTGAGCTTATCTAACTGTAGCATGGGTTAGTACGCCGGTTCGTTTCAGGCGATTAAGGTGTGAAAATAACAATGAGGGCTATTTGGTCAGTCATTAGATCAAATGCTGCCGAGATATGTTTAATCATGGCGGCTGAGAATAATTTACTTGTTGTTTGAGTACTGCAAGGGACAGGTTTCCTGAATACAGATTATTTAAAACAAATTCTGACAAGTTATACAGTTTTTTTATCTTGGCGAATCGGTTCACTCAGTCATTACAAAGCGTTGATTACTTCTTTGTAATAAGTTGGCGTTGCCGTGTGTTCGAAAATAGTAACAAATTCTGACTGTTAGGAGTTATACAGTTTTTTGATCTGGGCAAATCGGTTCACTCAGTTATTACAAAGCATTGATTACTTCTTTGTAATAAGTTGGCGTTGCCATGTGTTCGAAAATAGGATTAAACAAATAGTTTTGAGCAGGTCTTTCTGACATAGGATGATCCATTGTGGATTGACTGAATGTTGTTGGTCTAGTGAGATTCCTTCAAAAGAGAGGTGGTTGTAAGTCACAGGTTGTTTGAGCTTTGCACGCTTATATGTCCAACAACCCATGCACTCATTCACCCGCCCAGACACCAGCATATCAATCCATCAATCAGTCCATCCCGCCATCCACCTAAACAAATACTTGATTAAGGGGAGAACAGATTTGTAAACTGATAGACAGATACCCGGTGGATGACTAGACGACTGAACAAATGAATAGGAAAATGGGTGAAAGCTACAATTTGATTTCCGAATTTGGTTTAATTTATTCACTTAGTCATTGCAAAGTGCTAATTGCTTCTTTGCAATGAGTTGGCTGTTGAAAAAATAAGAATAAAATATGACAGGTGGTTGCGGAAGAGAGGTGGTTTGCACCCTTACAAACATATATGTCCAAACAATCCATGCGCCCACCCGGACACCAACCCAGTAATCCATCCATCAGTCCATCCACACAGACAATCAATTGGTGTCTGAGAGGCACAGACCAGTAAACCAATAGAGAGGCCAAGGACAGGTGACAGGATGAGTGAACAGATAGGTGGACGAATGAATGAATGAATGAATGAATGAACATAAGCACATATGAATGCGCGGACGCCCGCCCGCCCGCCCGCCCGAACGAACGAACGAACGAACGAACGAACGAACGCACGAACGAACGAACGAACGAACGAACGAACGAACGAACGAACGAACGAACGAACGAACGAACGAACGAACGAACGAACGAACGAACGAACGAACGAACGAATGTACACGCGAACGCATGCATGCACGATTGCAGGTATGGACGACCGCGCAAACGAAACATCAGCTACCAGCAGACCAATTCCGACAGTGTATTTATAAATATTAACAGTTTAAATTTGTTTGATTTGGGACAAATATGGAGGCCTGGCACAAGCAAGTCCGTCTTTACATTGAAAAAAACGCATTGGCACAGGAATTTAATTACAAATTTCTTTACCTAAATTTGTCCTATCGAGACCAAGTTTAGATTTACTTAGAGTGGTCCCCCCTTGAGATTAGTTGGGGTAAAATGAACTTATCAGTAGGTCGCTTTAACAGGTAAAGGCTGGGATTGATCTTCGAAATATATGGAGGGGCCTGGGATACAAACTCGGCCAGTAAACGTTAGCATTAAACCACGCCACATCAGTCTTATTCAAGCGTGTCGATAAGCTGTGGTCGTAAACGTTCAAACAAGCTTGCAATCACTTATAAACAAAATATAAGTAACATACTCGTGCGTGCCTGTGTCATGAAATGATGACCCAGAGTACGTGAGTACATGCCCCAAAACACCTGTCCACACTGTCTGTTTTCTCCTTCTTTTTCTTTCAGCATTGTTCCCCTCTTTTTCTTTCAGAGCCAGAGCTGGAGCTAAATTGCAGCAACGAACACAACAATGACAGACGGGCAGAAAGACAGATGGAGGACTGGAACGGACAACAAAACAACAGATGAGCCTGCCTGCCTGCCTGCCTGCCGGCGGACCGCGAGTGATATGAATGTGTGTCCATCTCATTCATGGTCCGTAGGCAGGTATGCTTGTCTGTCGAACGGACTGACAAACCAATCAACAAATGGACAGACTGACGGACAATTCTGGTCACAGCAAGCTGCTGGAGTACGCTTAAGCAATGTACTTGGCCCCACTTGCTCAGTCTTCTCGGATGGGACTTTAAATTGAGGTCCGGTCATACAGTGCTCATCACTGTGTGAACGTGAGCTAGGGTTAGGTAGGCAAGAAATTTCGGCATAATCAAAGTAAACCGGATGCTGAATGGATTCGTCCTCGGATGGAACCACGCAATATACGGATTACAAAATCAAAACAAAATTGCTAGAATTAGAATCTTTCGGACTTTTCGAAGGGACTATGGAGGGATGCAACCCGGATGACTGATCGAGTTCGTCCTCGGACGGACGCAGTCACCATACGGGCTGCCTAATCAATCAAAATCAAACAAGTGCACGCTGGTGCCTGCTCGGATGATGGCCAGAAGAGCAAATGGGTCCCAGGACCCAAAGGGGCCGGGAGGTCATAAGACCGCACGCACCTACTCACCCCCCCCCCCCCCCGACCCAGCACCTACCCCATCCCTTCCCCACCCCCGTTAGGTCCAGGTTAGGCCCTCCCATCCCCCACGCCCAAGCATGAGGAGCAACAGAAAAGCCATGGACAAGAACAGCAACATGAGACAAAATCGAGAGACAACGATCAACACACACACAGAGAGACACAAGCTAATGCACAAACCGACGTCACAAGAATTCAACAGAAACCATAAAGGCCAGGCGTGAGTCTAGACCCTAGCATTGGGAACTAGCATATAAACGCCTTAAATATTACAACACACACAGGGGCCTGGGTGATAACAGTGAGACGTGCTTCCCCAGTCCCCCACCCACCCACCCCCCCCCCCCCACCCACCCACTCTAGACACTCCCATCGCTAGGCCACTGAACCCACGCCATAAAAAGCGTAAAATAGTTGGTTAAATTTAGATTGAGCGCCGCGTCATCACCTCGCAACGAGCGAGAATGACTAGCGAGTGACGTTACGCTCGCACGTGACGCGATGCACTCAGTAACGCCAAGATTCTAGGTCAAGTTCTTTATTTAGAACTTAATTATAGATAGATAGATAGATTTATTCACACAATAGGCCATTTGACCCTTGAGTGCAAATGGTTACACATAATGTGATATGGCGGACAAATCAACTAAGTGCTAAGTGTTATTAAATCAGTAATGTTCGCAGGCTAATTTGGTTCATATACATCTGGACCACCGCGCCAGCCGCGGATCCATCAATGAACCATGGGTCGATTTCCTTAGCAGACAAAGGGACACCTAGGCATTTGGGGCTACATTATCAAAATGCTCAGGTGTGCTGTCCGCGGAAATCGACCGTAGTGCATCAACAGACCGAGGCTGGTCACACGATAGCCCAATTTGCAACTAAGATACTGATAAACGAAAACAACATCACCACACACGCGCGCACACACACACACACTCGCTCGCTCTCTCTCCCACACTCAGACACTATAATGCCATTTCCAATACCAATGAAGAAAAACAGCAACGCGCCAACACATGAACAGACACATGCAAAGACAACACTGATAATCGGGTCGTCCATTATTAAGGGCATCCATGTAAATGGACTTAATAAATCAGTCGAAGTTATATGCAAACGAGGTGCGACCATAGAAAGAATAAACGATGTTATCTGTGCCATGAATTTAGAAATATACAAAGACATCATTATATTAGCCGGTACAAACAATTCAGACGGCTTGCTCTGTGACGCTTTGAAAGCCATGGAACGACTAATATGCGATGTCCATCGCCTCGCCCCACAGTGCAACGTGCACATATGTCAATTGTGCCCACGAGATGATGACGTAAATAGACAGAACTTTGTGCGCCGATTCAATCAACATATGGAAGTGCGACAGAATTTTCTGAACTTTTCCGTGATCGAATCTGCGGACGGGTTCTATTCCACGCATCGTCCGGGGAGGATAAATGGTTCGTTGTATTTCGCGGACAAACTACATCTAAACAAATCCGGTTCATCTGTTCTCGTAAAAGCGATAAATGGTCACGTGAACATAATCACAAAACAATCATGTAGATATTGCGGTGAAGAAAATCACAAACACTCCCAGTGCCGACACGGTCGTCCAGTCGACTGCTGGAAATGCCATGGATCCGGCCACAAGTCTTCCCGATGCCCTGTATACTAGGATGCCGGCCAGGAAGCAGTGCCTACTCCCAATACCTGTAACGAGCAGCCTGCTGACATTCCTAAATCAGAGTGCCAAACCAAACAATCAAACACTTACAGTACTATAAATAGTCATAATGCTACTATCAATAAGTTCAGTTGTAGGGTGAATGCTCTACTGCTTTATAACCGATATCAAGTATTGAGTGACGATGCTGATGGTAATAATAAAAAAAAAAAAAATAATAATAATAATAATAATAATAATGATGAAAATATTAAAAATAAGAAAAATAATAATAATAATGATAATAATAATAATAATAATAATAATAATAATAATAATAATAATAATGATGATGATGAAAATAATAATAATAATAATAATAATAATAATAATAATGATAATAATAATAATAATTCGCTTGACGACAATTGTTCTGACAAGGCAGAGGGTCCAGATAATGCTAATCTAGATTATCTTAATATATTCTGGTACATAGATCAAGCAAACTTTATTAATTACATGAACATTATGAAATACTGTACTGTAAAGACTAAAAGCACTAAGTGCGCTATGATAGGTCCTAGAAATCACTTCTCTCAATGGGTATGTAATAAAGATTTTGTTAAAGAGGTAAGGCATTATGATAACCCAACATTTATTATTAATTGTAAAGGCCTACGAATAGGTCACTTAAACGTCCAGCACTTATTGCCTAAAATTAATGAACTTAAAATAACAATGGAAAGAAATATAAAGGAAATCGAAATATTAGGAACAACAGAAACATTTTTGGACGATGATGTCACAAATAATTTAATTAATATTCAAGGGTACAATATTGAGAGAAAAAACAGATTAAATAAGGAAGGCGGTGGAATAGTATTATATATAGATGAAAATCAATCATACAGTAGGAGGCTTGATTTAGAAACTCCAAATATGGAAGCTTTATGGATAGAAATAAAGCCGTATAAATTAAAATCATTTTTACTCTGCTGTACTTATAGACCACCAAAATCACTAACTGGTTGGATAGATGAGTTTGAATCATCTCTTGAATTTGCATATTCACATAATACTGATATCATCCTTATAGGCGACTTTAATATTGATTTTCTTAAACCAGTTATGCCTAAATGGAAAGCTGTAATCGATTTATTTAACCTTGAACAACTAATAAGCACACCCACCAGAATCACTGAAACAACAGCTACATTAATAGACCATATTTATGTCACAGACAAAAACAAGTATGCTTCGGTAAGTGTAGGAGCTTTGGCAATAAGTGATCACTATCCCGTGTTTGCCGAGAGAAAAAGCACTAATCTAAAACCAAATAGTCATCACACAATAAAATACAGATGTAAAAAGAGCTTCAATAATGACCAATTTCTCCAGGATCTGTCAAATTACAATTGGGACTCAATCGATTTGATACATGATGCATTCCGCCCTAGGAACATTTCAGAAAACCTTTACCTCAATACTAGATAAACACGCGCCCATTATTGAGCGTAGAGTAAAACACATTTCTCAGCCCGGGTGGATAAACGATGATATTTTAAAAGCTATTAAAGATAGGGATTATAACAAAAAGCAAAATAACATGGTTAAATATAAAGAATTAAAACAAAAAGTAATGACGCTAATAGAAACATCAAAAAGAAATTATTTTGGAGTGCAATTGAAGGAAAACTCAAAGAATCCATCAAATATATGGAAAATTATGAAGAACATAAACCCTAAGACAAACAGATTACCTTTGGTTTTATATGACAACGATGGAAATGAAATTAGGGATACGGCTAAGCATTGTGAAATGTTTAATCAATATTTTACAACAGTTGCTTCTAATCTTGCGAATTCAATACAGATAACAAACCATGAAATATCAAATAATCTTAGAACATATGTTGCGAATAAAGTGCCCAATGACATCAAATTTAAAATACCTAATGTAGCAGTAAATTATGTATATGAAGAATTGGCTAGCTTAAAAACTAACAATTCCGCGGGTCACGATGGCTTGAACGCGCATTTCCTTAAAGCTGCAGCACCAATTATTGCTCCAGCAGTGACAGCTATTATAAACAAGAGCATAGATAGTGGCGTGTTTCCAACATCATGGAAGCATGCCAAAGTAAAACCATTACATAAAGCAGATAATAAATCAGATATCACTAATTATAGACCTATATCTATTCTACCCATTCTCTCAAAGATTATTGAACGTCATGTACATAATCATTTATATAAATTTCTGATGAAATATAATTTACTTGTCGAATCTCAGTCAGGTTTCAGACGTAAACACTCATGCGAAACAGCACTGTAAAAGCTAATAGAGCAGTGGCGTTTTGCAGTTGACAAAGGCGACTATGTTGCCGCTATAATGATTGACTTTAGAAAGGCATTTGATTTGGTTAATCATACAATTTTGGAACACAAATTAGCGATTTATAAATTTGATGATCAGTCTCAAAGGTGGTTCTCCTCTTATCTAGAAAATCGGCAGCAATATGTATCTATTTCTGATAGTGTGTCAACTGCTATGCCTATTACTGTTGGCGTCCCACAGGGTTCTGTCTTGGGACCCCTCTTGTTCATCCTATATGTTAATGATCTACATATGGGTATTAGCAGCAATGTCGATATGTACGCTGATGATACAACCATGCATTGCAACTCCGATAATATTTCATTGCTAAAGGAAAAACTTACTACTGATATGGCATTAGTGCAAACTTGGTGCGACAAAAACAAACTGGTACTAAATACTGAGAAAACTAAGTTATTACTGATAAGCAACACCCACAAACGAAACAGAATCAACGAGTCAGATCTCAAAATATCTATTGGAAATGTAGAATTAGACATTGTAAATAATGCAAAACTATTAGGTGTATATATTAACGACAACCTATCATGGCAAGACCACATTAGCAAGATCTATAGCAAAATCGCTTCACTTATTTTTATGCTAAGAAAAAATAAACAATATATGAATCTTGAAGAAAGAAACATATTTTATAAGGCATATATTCTTTCCCATATAGACTATTGTTGTTTAGTTTACTATACAGAATATTTATTGGATAAACTTGAAAAATTGCAAAAACGAGCTGCTAGGATTATACTAGATGTCCCATATAGAACCCCGTCTAAACAATTATACGCAACTTTAAAATGGACACCATTAACACAGAGAATGGCGATAAAAACTAATCTAATGACCTACAAAGCACTAAACGACCTTACACCCAGATACATTAAAGACATGTTTACTTTAGTCGAAAATGCACACCCGCTTAACTTGAGGTCAAAATCAAATGGTCACTTAAAACCTCCAAAAATAAACACAAATTATGCAAGACACAGCTTTAAATATACAGCCACAAAACTGTGGAATTTGCTACCTTCAACTGTTACGCGTTCGTCAACCCTATCCTCATTTAAATCTAATCTTCATGATCATATAAACACGAAACAATAATAATAGCGATAGCCCAAAACGGACTCTGTAATGGTCTTGAAGAATGGCAATTTGCAGACTGAGAGAAGAGTGGTTTTGGGTTTTTTTGAGAATTCACCACTGGTATTACTGGCTCGGTAAACGGATCAGTTATGCCGGTGACAAATCCTCAGAAATTGTCTTCTCGTTGTCTATAAATAGATATTCTTATGAGGAAATTTAGATTTTCTTAAAGAAATATAGGCGGTAAATGGTTAAATGTAATGAGCTGTTGGGTAAATCGACGATAATTTGACTGACTGATGCTGCCGCCTTGAGTGGCAAATCAGTCAGTCAAAGTGGAGCTAATTTATCCAGTGATTAAATTAACTACAATAAATGGTCAAATGCATTAAGGATAATTTGACTGAAAGTTGGTAAAGCATCGAGTAGCAACGGCTTTAAGTCAAATTAGAATTAAAATATTTGATTGTTTTAAATACCATATAAACGATTTTGTATAAACTTGGAAATAGGTCTACCTCTATGTCTTGTATATACATGTATATAATTGTACATAATCAGCTGAGTATGTGTGTGATTTGTGTGTGTGCGTGCGTGCGTGTGTGTGTGCGTGCGCGTGCGCCCGTGTGTGTGTGCACGCGTGTGTGTGTACACGTGTGCGTATAATGTGCGAGTGCGTGTAAGCGTGTGTATGCGCGTGCGTATGTACGGGTGTGTGTACGTGCATGCCTGCATATGCCAGTGCGCGCGTGAGTATGCATGCGTGTGTGCAAGGGCGTGACTGCGTGTATTTGTATGCGTGATCGCCTATTTGTCCGTTTGCTTACATCTGCTTGTGTGTGCCCTGTATGACTGAGCGTGTGTGAGTGTGTGTTTGGAAAGAGTGTATGTATATGTATATTTATTAGCCTGTATATACTTATTATTATTATTATTATTATTGTTGTTGCTGTTCCCTGAGGGCCTCAGGAAGATCACATGTTGATGATTTACCCTCAATAAAGAACGATATTATTATTATTTATTATTATAATATCACCACCCTTCGTTTCCAAATATGTTAAGTCGAAAGGGAAACGAAGAGCGGGATCCGGTCTAAGTATATAAATCACTCAAGGTCAACACTCCTCGCTTTCGAAATAGCGGTCGAAAGAAAAGCGAGGAGTGAGACCAGGATGCACGCGCTCACACAATCACTTTCGCTCGCACACCTTCACAAAGTCATGCCTAGAAATTAAAATCTTAAGATAGATAGATATTTATTTCCACAATGGGCCATCGGCCTTTGAGTGCACATTGAACACAATTATGTACATGACGGATACCGTATATAAAATTCAATTAATACATAAGTTTAAAGACCAAGCACAACGGTAGCACAAGTGGCTTTAATATACACGATTGTGCAATAAATAATATAATAAAATGTTTTATTTAAAAATATTACTCTGTTTTACGTTGTATTTTGCAATTCTGTGTTGTCCTCGAAAAACCCGAAATAGAAACGCTCTATATAGTAAGACGTCATCGGAGGGACCTATCGCTATCGTGCGAGGCGCAGTGCTAATAAGTCATTGTGACCCTGTTGCGCGATCGCGGATTGTTGTCAAATATGCCTAACCGTTGGGTGGCTTGAAGCTGCATAAATACTGCAAACCAAACAAATGGAATTTCGCTGCATATTTTTCCGAACAAATAAAATTTATAGGCTAGGGTGCAGTCGGTAAATTCCATACAAAGAGAGCCGATTTCCGCGAACCCAAAGATGGCTCAGTACAACAGCCGTCGTCCGCTCTCTGCATTTGGGCGCAGATTGTTTTGCGAGTAGAAGCACATATGGCTATACTGACTGGTTATTATATACACATAATTTGGAATGCTTATATAGATTAATTATGAAAAAATGCGCACCCCATTAGGCCTAAGAAAGGCACCCCCCCCCACTTTCTTGCCAACAAAACCCGCAAGAATAAAAAAAATACTATTTGGCCTACTACTACTACTACTACTACTACTTACGCCCTTTGTCTAAAGGCCGGCGGGTAACGTCAAATCACGACATCAAGAATTATTAACAGCTGTCTAGCTAGTCTCTAGTTCAAAACCAGTAAATTAGGGCAATCGTCTAGTCATTTGCAGCAGAGCCATACATAGTACGCCTATCTGTTTGCAATGCACTGTGTGATGCACCGCGGGTGTGAGGGGAGGGGGAGGGGCATAATTATGCATTGTGACCTATTAGTCGGAGAACACCAGAATTTAAACATATTGAATATTTTGAAAAATATTTGACTGGTAGCTGTTGCAGCAACATGTTCCAGTAAAACTGTTTTCAAAATATTCAACAGATTTCCTGTGCAGTGGTCATACTTCCGCTCTTTTTTTCAGAGACCACTGACCTCTCTGTTAAGTAATAAAATATTACACTGATCATCAGTTTGAGTATGTCTGATCCTAATGAAATTGGTTGCTGCCAGGAAAAGTAGGCTTAACAACCGACAAGTCAGAACCCCCACCTACCCCCTTCAACACACACATACACACACACACCATGCTTCACTAACAGTCCACACCACATCCATAATTTAAAAAACAAGAGGCCCAACGGGCTGTGGCGCTCACCTGGACCATTAGCATGTTAACCATTTGCATTTAAAGAGACATGATGGATAATCTTTGGAAAATCTAAGACTTTCATCCATAAAATTGATCAATCAAAATTCAGAATAGAAGTTCTGGATTCTACCATGATAGGGTGACTCTAGCCAAAGTTGGTTGAAATATGTCAATTAGTTATAGGTTTTTTTCATAAAATCTAAGATTGTGTTTTCACAAAAGTATATGTTTTATCATTTTGACAATTTCTGGTACATTTTTCATAAAATCGAAGATTTTCACCCCAAATATTGAGGAATAAAAATTCTGAACTGTGGTTCTGGAGCCTACGACCATAGGGTCCTTCCAGCCAAATTTGGTTGAAATCGGCCAAGTGGTTAATGAGGAGTAGTGTCTGAAAGCAAAAGTTGACAGACACACGGCGGATGGTCGCCACGGCATAAGGAGATTTGCAAGGTGGATGTGGCGCATCATTGGTCACAAAGTGAGAAAAGTTTTACCGGATAGTTGATTTATTGATTCCACATTAGGCCATAGGCACTTGAGTGTACAGAGTATAAACCTACAATGACGGTCAGCTATTATATACGTTCATAAACAATAAATTAATACATGCATTGATTATCCCTAAAGTCAAAATATGTACACTATACAATAGCTTACAAATCATCCAACAGCATGTCTATTAAATAGCAAAGAATTACAAAGACACAATTTATACAACGTGTCAGACTCTGAGATTTGATGACTGTCTATATGGAACCCTTTGTGACGTAATGATTGTGACGTCATCACACACGCGCGGAACTGATTATGACGTCATACTAGGTCAGCTGATGAATGGATACTTTGGAAAAGTGAATTCGTACGTGTCAGACTATTAATCGTTTAAGACTGACTATATCGAGGCATTCATGGCGTCGTGATTGTGACGTCATCTTACAGATCACGTAGTTGATTATGATGTCATATGATCAAGGGATATACTTGGAAGGGTCCATTTTACCTACATGTGTCATTTACTGAAATTAACACTAGCCTGTTACCACTGTTAGCCCAAGGCTAGTACAAATTGACAAGGGTGAAATAGAATTTGTGACTGACCACAACTCGGTGGCCTAGTAATAATTTAATAGCTAAAGCAAACCCTTTAATGTTCAAGGCAGTCAAAGACGTCATCTGAAGTGCTCTTGAGGAATGTCTTTGTGCCGACCAAGAGGACTATTTTTTAAAATTTACCACTGGAATGACTGGCTAGATTACCGAACCAGTCATTACGGTGGTAAATAAAAAAAAAAATAGTCTTGGAGTCTGGGTCCCCTAATTGTCAAACAATGTATTATGAACAATTAAAAAAATATAAAACTCATTTTACGCATCCCAATATATGTATTAATTAAGTGTATTGTGCTCATTGCCTCATGATGAATAAATATACTAGATGCTGGTCAACTTTTCCATCATTAGCGCTTCCGCAGTGGTCTTGATAAATGTCCATTTACAAATCAAGACTATTTTTGAAAATTTCCCACTGGAATGACTGGTTCGTTGGTTACAAAACCAGTCTCTCCGGTGGTAAATTTTCAGAAGTAATCTCTTGGAGTCTTGGTCAGCAAATGGACACACCAGTACACTGTTTATAGCTCAGTTCTCTCACCCCAATATATATTGTTGTCAATAGTGTGAATAAATATATAAAAAGATGCTACTGTTGCATCATTCTGTCATGTCTGTAGTTGCCTCGATAATGTCCATTTGCAGACCAACTAAAGACTATCTTTGAAAGTTTACCACTGGAATGACAGGTTAGATTAGCAAACCAGTCATTTCATTGGTAAATCTTCAAAAGTAGCCTTCTTCTGGAATCTTGGTCAGCAAATGGACATACACTGTATATGACGCAGTTCGCTCTGGCAACCCCAATATGTATTGCTCTCAATAGCCTATACTAAAATATGTTGCAATATTTCCATGAGTGTTTGTGTACCAGTAGTCCTCTTCATAAATGCCCATTTGCAAACCAAGAAGACTATTTTTGAAAATTTACCGCTGAGATAACTGGTTAGTTTATGGAACCAGTGATATCATTGGTAAATTGTCAAAAATAGTCATCTTAGTTTGCAAATAAACATTAAATTTTTCATCTTTCGCTAAGCATTTGCTAATCTGTGCCAATCCATGCTATCTAGACAAGATTGTCTTTATTATCGGCGTAATATCATGGGCGTATATTTTGTCCTTGATTTCAAGTTGCATCTTGTCATTATTCACAACTTGTACAATTTATCACTCTGAAATATGAAGAAACGTATGAAATGAATAAACATGAAAAATAATTACATGAATAAATACTGCTGCATATTTCATTGACATAAGCTTCCTGTGTCTTAAAACTCTTAATTCCTTTCAGTTTGAAACTGATTATAATCCAGGAAATAGAAAGTAACAACTGCGTTCTATGCACATACTCGACGCCAATTGTTACATTGTTTCTTGATTCATCTTGTTTCCGACATCATCATTTCAATCACTAAATTTATAATGTTAATTTGTGATGAAGTTATCGAAATAAACGGCATAAACTTTTATTAGCCACCTATATTATTCAGAAAGTAGATCAGACTGACCTAGTAATTATATGGATGGTAACTTTTGCCCAGAGGTACTCACTCACCCAATTTGAAGTAAATAGCTCTAAGTATGGCCAAACGTGCCACAATGGTAATATTGTTTCTCATTGAGCCCAATACTAGAGAAAATGAAAGAAGTCAGAGAGGTACAATGAATCATTTTATTTAAGTCAATGATTCTTTATAATAGGATAAAACATCTTGACAGGCACGCACACCCGAGTCATTTGCACCGACCTCATTTCTGATACTTGGTGGTCTCTGCAGAAAGTGAATCCAGAAGAAATTAAAGAGCGAACGAATGACTGACTGGTTTATGAGCAGCCAATCCGAACTCACTTTGTTATCCCCCGAAGTCCAAAGCACCACCTAATCATCTACTGTGTACACACACGAACTCGCACCCAATCATATACATGCTCGCAGACGCAATCCCACGTGCAGGCACTCCTGCGCGTGCGCACACACGCTCGCACGCATGCACCCACGCACGCGCGTACTCACGCACACACTTTCACACGCACACACACATGCAAAAGCGTCTGTCTGTCTGTCTGTCTGTCTGTCTGTCTGTCTGTCTGTCTGTCTGTCTGTCTGTCTGTCTGTCTGTCTGTCTGTCTGTCTGTCTGTCTGTCTGTCTGTCTGTCTGTCTGTCTGTCTGTCTGTCTGTCTGTCTGTCTGTCTGTCTGTCTGTCTGTCTGTCTGTCTGTCTGTCTGTCTGTCTGTCTGTCTGTCTGTCTGTCTGTCTGTCTGTCTGTCTGTCTGTCTGTCTGTCTGTCTGTCTGTCTGTCTGTCTGTCTGTCTGTCTGTCTGTCTGTCCTGTCTGTCTGTCTGTCTGTCTGTCTGTCTGTCTGTCTGTCTGTCTGTCTGTCTGTCTGTCTGTCTGTCTGTCTGTCTGTCTGTCTGTCTGTCTGTCTGTCTGTCTGTCTGTCTGTCTGTCTGTCTGTCTGTCTGTCTGTCTGTCTGTCTGTCTGTCTGTCTGTCTGTCTGTCTGTCTGTCTGTCTGTCTGTCTGTCTGTCTGTCTGTCTGTCTGTCTGTCTGTCTGTCTGTCTGTCTGTCTTTACATTGAAAAATAACGCATTGGCACAGGAATTTAATTACAAATTTCTTTGCCTAAATTTGTCCTATCGAGACCAAGTTTAGATTTACTTAGAGTGGTCCCCCCTTGAGATTAGTTGGGGTAAAGTGAATTAATCAGTAGGTCGCTTTAACAGGTAAAGGCTGGGATTGATCCTACATTATAGAGAAATCAGACACACGAATGCACACACATACACATACGCACGTACATACGCACGTACATACGTACATACGCACGCACGCACGCACGCACGCACGCACGCACGCACGCACGCACGCACGCACGCACGCACGCAACGCACGCACGCACGCACGCACGCACGCACGCACGCACGCACGCACGCACGCACGCACGCACGCACGCACGCACGCACGCACGCATCTGAACGAATGCACGCAATAATACATGCACACAGTAATACATGCACGAATGCACGCAATAATGCATGCATGAACGCATGCACGAACGGACGCACGAATGCATGCACGCACACACCCAGGCACTAATGTACTCACGAATTAATGCACCCACACCCACATACACACGCACACATACACCCACGCAAGTATAGATGCACACACGTACGGATGTACGAGCACACACCCATACACACATACGAACAAACGCCCGGACGCACGAACGAACGAACGAACGAACGAACGAACGAACGAACGAACGAACGCACGCACGCACGCACGCACGCACGCACGCACGCACGCACGCACGCACGCACGCACGCACGCACGCACGCACGCACGCACGCACACACTTTTGCAGACACAAAATTAAAAGATGTCCTACGGATATGATTTCCTGTTGCCCCACCATTGATTTTGGTTGGGATTAGATTTATTTAAGAATAGGTAGGGAGGGATGAAACCTTGTCATTGTTATCAGGAACCATAAGGTCTAACTTTGATCTTACTAGCAAATCTTTCAGGTTTGGATTTCTATTGTAAGCTATTACTGGTCGTGCTTTGATCGGTTCCTTTAATTTAGATTGCAACTGTGAATATTCGTCTTTCATGGTTTTCGCTAATTCAACATTACGTCTATTGTATATGAGTTGAAATGGGATAATTTTGTTCTTTTGTGATATTCCCGAATCTACATTTATTCCAAATGGTGCTTTTGTTTGGAGTGTTCTAATCCAACACACGTGTCATGC